>JAOXOE010032554.1:0-10918 GCA_028565055.1 Phoeniculus purpureus
TTGTTGTGACCAAAGTGCATGACCCGGCACTTGGCCTTGTTAAACCTCATACAACTGAGCTCAGCCCATCGCTCCAGTTAAGTTCCAGTTAAGGATGATACATAGTGCCTGACTCTGTACTTCAAGCTGTTGACATGATACGGTCAAAATTTTACAATTCTTAGCCAATAGGAATTTGAATAATTTGCTCATTACATTCATTGTGACCCTGCTTTGGGAGTTGTCTCTCTATTTTGATGATTGAAATCACGTGTCTGGTCTCCAGATATAAAATAATGCTCAAATCGTCACCACTGACTGTAAAAACCCAAACAACCAGACTAAGGACATGTACAATGTCAAAAGGGGAAAGGCAGACTATATCTGTCTGTCAACCAGCCTGAAGTGCAGCTTCAGTCTTCTTAAACTACCACAAAGATTCTCTTCTAGAAGTTTTCCTTTCTGTATCAGCCCTCCCCCCACCTTTCTCATGTTTATTCATAAATTCTAAAGCCTGTGAGATAAACAAAGCTTGATAGACATAAAATATTGAACCTATCAAGTACTTAAGCTAAAACTAAATGTACCTAAATATGGTCAAGATATCTTGCAGCTTATTGGTTAGCTCATAATAAAACCCAATCTATTTCTTAGAAAAATATTTTCATAACATTTCTTGCATTATTATTTTACAAATGAATCTACATGAGTTAAAATCCAGATTCAGGTCTACACACCAACTATCTAAAATGCGAAGGCATTCAGTATTCAGGAAATCTTGTCTTCTCACTGACATTTCTAAATAATTTACAATAAAAGACTTTGCCCAAAGATCGAGAGAGGTAAGATCTGCAACACAACATTCTCTCCTAATCCCAAATAAAAGAAAATAAATTCAAAAAAGAATGATGTGAGGCATAAATTAATTACCAGACAGGTATACTTCATTTAAACCACTGAATTAAACAGGAGATCTTTTAAAGCTGTAATGTGAATCACATCACTAGAATTCTACCTACAGTTGTTCAAACTATTCCATCTTCAACTCTGATTCAAAATTAAAACGAAGCTAAATCCTGATATACACTACGCTGCTGACTCAGTTATTTCCTGTCTGGTTGTTCCAGACGACGCCAGAGGAAACAAGTATGTCATTCTTCCTGCAAAATCTCAGTAAGAAAATAATCATAAGAATTATAATATGATCATAATAAACTCCTGGATTCTAAATGCCATTTCTTTTGACAAACAAACACATAATTAACAGCAGGAGGACTTCTTCCACTTGTCACAGTCCGCTTGGCTTTCAGTGCGGCATCAGCTGGAGGCTGCATCAGTTCATCACTTCCTGGGTGACAGGGAGATGCTTTTCCGACACGGTAGTTTAGGTCTGAGAGTCAGATAGCAAACAGCCACACAAGTGCAAAGGGCTGCTCATAAACTATCAAACAGATTTTAACACACAGTCTGTCCCACATACGTAGAGACAGACAACATCATTTCCATCCTAACTCACTAGATGAAACATGCTCGGCTTTTTAATAACAACTACAATCTTTTCCTGTTATTCACCTATGAGGCGCTTCCTAGCTTGTTATTCCACATTTTTTCTATACCTCAGCTTATGTTTTCCTGACTCCTTCACAAACATATTGCAAAGGTCATTTTATTTTTTGGGGGTGGATTTCCCTCAGTCCCCTGCACATATGCTGTTATCTGTGTTTTTTCCAGTTCTGATAACACAGATGGATGAAGAATCAAGTTTGCAGTGAATATTCCTTCTCAGTTTTCACCATATTCAAGCCCACACCTATAAAAAAGAAGTAACGTCATGCTGCTTTTACGCACAACAGCTGCAGTGCAGGGATACTGAGGGCATGAATCAGAAAGAAAGCTTCTGCAAAACGCAATAAACCCAGAAGTGGATTTTTTCTACCTGGAATTATTTACATGCCCGACTACGGTTAGATCCACACAAGACTCACATGAGCGAGCTTACCAGTGACAATGTCCTGTGGCCTGTCAGAAACACCAACAAGAACAGGTATATCCTTCTTCCTCAGAAATTATTTAGCATGGAAAATTTTTAACGTTTTTTGGAATAATTTTAAACTCTTCAGTGTTAATAGCTTTTTCTGACAAAATGGAAGAACAGATGATGCTCCCTCCTGAATGCCTAGTGAGTGCATGAGATGCAGAGTGTTTTAAATCACTTTTATGTTACATGGTTGCCAAACACTTGGTTCCTACCTCTTAAGTGAATGCTCACACCATCATTCTCTCAAAAAAGGAGGAAGGATGTGATAGGGTCATTAAATATTCATCAGGCCAAAAAAAGGAAGGGAGAAAGACTAAGAAAGGCTCTCTGTCCTCTGGTGGTTAAAACATGAGGAGAGGTTATTCCAAAAATAGAAGGATCTAACCCGCATTTGCAGCATCTTGCATGAGTTTTCTACCCACCTCACTGCAAAATCAAAATGTAACCTGCCCTCCAGTCAGATGTTCATTATTTTCAGAGTTTTCTGAACTCTGAAAATGTCACTTCCTGGCTTCCAGAAAAGGATTATCCACCTTATGATTTCTGACAGTACTTAGGCATTAATTGGCATCTAACTGCTCAGCAGTGTAAAGTTCAGGTGGTTCCATGTGCAAGCAGATTAAGGACAGGCTTTACTGACGTTTTGCCACCCATGTAACAATTTTATAGAAATCTACTTTTTTTCAGACTTGAGCAGGTGCTAATACATTTCACTTGGTTTCAGACAAACAAATCCAAGTGGCCGTATGATTTTGTATGGCATACACTACATCACCTACTGTGGTACTGCTGAATTTGATGTGTGTCTGATCTGGTTGGGGTGTCAAGACATTACTCCAACTACGTGGATGGATTTCCAACACGTTTTTGTTCACATTTGTAATGTATGCCAGAAAAATTTAGTTGCCTTAGATTAGAGATGCTTAGTATTGCTTAAGGAATTTGGTGGTATAGTTTAAGCATTGACGATGTATTTGGAAACCTAAAGACAGACTAAGGTTTTCAAAGCCATTTCCATGCCCTGCATTTAGCGATCTCAAGAAAAAACCCTCCACAAGATGCTTAGAGAACTCTTTCAATGCCAAGTTACCTTTACAAATCTGGCCTGAGAATGTACTGATGACAGAGACTCACTATCGAGGTCTTACTAACAAGTCTAAAACCTCTGTTGCTCATAAAAGGAGCACAGACATGATGCACAATGTGTCCACAAGCCAACACTCAAATCATAAAGCATATTTGCAGTGTAGCCAAGGGGTACTCATGTGGGCTTGAATGTGTGCAGTCTGGGTAGCAGTAGCACTGGAAATGAGCCATTAGGTCATCTCTGCAAGGTAGCTATCTGGTGAGTTAGTGTCCTGAAGTACTTTGTACAGCTCTGACATAAAAACTATCCTGTCATCGCTGTTACTGTTCCCTGGTGTTGCCTGGAGTAAATTGATAAAGGTGACTCAAGTATAAAGCATCCAGTAGAGGTATTACTGAACTGCCACAGCTTCAGCTCTACTGTAAATCAGTAGGATGTGCTGGTGCAGTTATTATCCCTTATCTTTCCTTTAAATCAGCAGTTCAGAGATCTCTTATTGCTGTGCAGTGGCCCAAAGAAAGAATTCCTTCTTTACAACTTGCCAGTTCAATTACTGTCTTCATATGGATTTGGAATTTAAGGAACTGATGCCTTGCTGCCATCTTTTGATTCAGACAGGCTGTTTGATGTCTTGACACCTTTCAGGTCATTTATGAAAGATTTTCTTCATAAGGAAAGGCTGGAGTTTGGTTTTTTTTTTATTTGTTACAAAATGAAACTGATGTAGGATCTGGTTATCCAACATTGGAGCTATTCCTGCTACACTAGTGATTGAATCTGTGTGGCAAATAAAAACAACAATTTCCATATGTTCAACCACTACCTCCCTACTCACAAATGTTAACAGTTCCCCTCCTTATTCCCCCAACAGTATTGCAAATTAAATTATCAAAACCAGTTCCTTAAAATATCACAGTGCACTGATTTTTTATGCAACCAAAGGAAGATTTTTCCCCCCACTACTGCTGCATTAGAATCCCGATGATCTTTTGAAGGCAAACAGGATCATCAACTGTTTGCAAAGCAAGGTGCTGTGTCTCAGTAGATTATTCTCAGTGATTAATATTGGTTTAGGATTTAAAATCTGTGAGCAGAGGATTCATTCAGAATCACATGCAGGAGCCATGAAAGAATCCCAGGATACGTCTGCCGAAAACTCTCTGCCAGGGTTCGGTCCCTGTCCACATGAGGTGATGCCTGCAGCACATGAGGTGCAAACAGCAAGAAAAAGTAGATGAATTCTCTGAACCAGAAAAGTAGCAGGGGGGCCTGATAATCTGAGCATCCATTTCTGTAGCATCTCTTGCAAGGCTATAATTTGCAGGCTTGAGCACCTGAAAGTGCCCTTCAGGCACCTTTCTCATCTGCATTCTCTCAAGATTTGAAAATATTGACTACTGGTGCCATATCACTAAAAGGACAGCAGAAATAAAGGGGGCTCAGAGGCAAGCAGTGGAAGTGATCGCGATATTAAAGTTTTCCACATAGCACTGTAAATACTTAATCTGTTTAATTTAGAAATGAGACAAAAATTTGTCATTATAGAGATGTATAGTTATCTGTTATGGATTTGGTGAAATCTTGTTTGCTCATGGTATTCCTTCATCAAACTCTCTTCCAGCATGTAAGGAGTTAACTCATCTCAGCTGCAGGAATGTTTACTTTTCCCTTGGGCCCACAGCAGCTGCATGTGCACTGCAGGGGAGTGGAGGTTGGTGGAGTGCCTAAGTGAAGTGGAGAGGTGGCTGCTGCAGGGGACAAGTTGAGCAGGTGGAGTAGACCAGACACATTCTGGGGTCCTTATCTGGGGACAAGATTTTCCTTTTCCCCTCTTCTTGGTACCCCCTCCCTGTTTGTGTGTCTTGGGAGTCTGGTTTCAGTTTTGTTTTGGCATGTAGCACGCTGCATTCTGTCTCTCCCTCTGTGGCTCTCTATCCCTCTTCTGCTTCACCCAGCACTGCCCCCCAACTTCCTTTTCCCTTCCCCTTGTCTTCCTTACCTCTTATCTTCATCCTTTTCTGTAACCTCAGACCATATCATAGGAAAATGCTTAAATGCTTAATTTAAACATTGCCTAGGAGATTCCTAGTCTTTCCATTTTACTCCCACCTCGTCTGCGGTTTTTAGCATTTCTTAGGAATTAGGTGTTATCAGGTCTGGGTGGGGGGATAGGTGGACTCGAGTGATTGCGGAAGAACACACTTTTTCCCTTTTCCCTTTCGGGGTTTTTTGTTTTTTTTTTTTTTTCTACTTAATAAAGTATTTAATAAAGTTCAGTAAAGTTTAATATTTCTAGTTCCAGCTTCCAGAAGTGGGTTTACTTTACCTCTTTTCTCCCCAAACCCCGGGGTGGGGGTGTGTGAGAGGACATTTCCTTCTGCAGGTTGGGCAGAATATAATTTTGTGGGCTAACCTGGTGCTGAACAGTGACATTATCACTATAGCAATAATATATTCCTATTAATCTTTTATCTTCTAGATTTAAATAAAAGATGTTAAAAACAGGAAAAGGAAATATTTTGTAGACTGATAAATTTCAGAAATGTATAGTCACTAGTTTTAACGTGCGTGTGCACCCAAATGTACATTTTTAACAGAAATAAGTTCATTGTACTTAGACAGAACCTATTCCCAAAAAGACTGAGACATGAGAACCTGCCTAAAATATGTTTAACTTCCTGCTAGCCTCTGCTTCTGGCCTTTGACAGAAACAGATCAGACGGATTTCTCAGGTGAAGTTCCTACAATATGGCAAACCTAGCTGTGGGATTATGTTATACTTAGATGAGTTAAGATACTCCATTAAATCAGGAAAATGGTAAAACTGATGATTGCTCTACTAACAGCAACAAACACAGATAGCAGATTAAGGATGTGACTGAGGAGATACTCTCCAGCTGCAGACTTCCTGCTGTGGTTATTGGGTTGGCTATGAGATTCATATTATCCTTTACCAGTTAGAATCTCAATCCCTAAAACCTCATGCCAGTCTCAGAGGGATGACTAGCAGTCAACAAACTATTTTAAGTGAAAATCATCAGTTCAGTTATGGGCGATTATTTAGCCAAACTGTTAGTTGAAATTACACCACTGAGAGCATCTGCAATGACGTTCTCTGTCAACAGCTGGTACAGACCGGTGTGTTGGACAGTCATTGCTGCAGGTCTTCTTGTCTGGTGCATGCTGTTTCACTGCTTCCTCCAGACAGCTCCACAGAACACTCATACCTTGAGTGTCATGTATGTGTACATTAATATCCTTTAAGCTCCTAATGAAAATAAAAGGATGGGGCCGATGTTTTTTAACAGAAATTATGATAGTCTCTTCAGTAGTGCCAATGTGAATCAAGTCCAAGGCAGTACTAAAGCTGTTACATTTCTCTCTAGTGGATCTTGAAATGAAATTGGAACAGTCTGTAAAGCCTTTCCTCTTTGCTGCTGTCGCTTTTTACTTTCACACCTGCTTGAAGTCAGCACCTCCTCTGTTTCCATTCTTAGCCTCACTAACCCAAATGAATTTGCTTTTACTGCTAACTTCTGCACAACAGACCTTCAGCTGCAACTAGCAAGTAGAGGTATATGGACACTGGAATTTTGTTGTGCTGCACAACTTCAGATAGTTTTGCCTTTTCACTCCATACTGCTTTGCTCTATGAAACAAAAAGAAAAGATTCACATACTCTAGAGAACAATATTGGCATTGCTGATATTTTAGCAAAGGACTGTTTGTTTCATTTCTGTTTGTCTTCCTACCTGTTTAGCTTGCAAGCAGATTAACCTATCTGGCAGCTATGTCAGCTTGACTTTTCATCAACTGCGCAGCAGAGAAATCGGAGAACAGACAAACTTGCCAGGTTCCCATCTCCAGAGAAGATTGTTTGGCCTATGGGTTCCCAGCCAGGCAGTGCTTGGCTTGTCAAGTTGGTATAAAGAATGCTTCTTTACTAATTTGGGAACCACCTGTTTAATTTGTCAGTCACTAGCTAACCTGGGGAATGACTCACCAGGCAGCCATCTGTTTTTTCATAAGAGTGTTTTGATAGAATTACACTTTTGCATCTCTGAGTTCCACCGAAACTTTGCAAAAATAGCTTTTGTGGAAATTATTCACTCAGCTGTCATGACCCTTGCTGAGTAAAGGCTGGAGATATGTTCTCATAGTATCTTTAATGGTTTCTTCCATGGGAAAAACCTGCAGTGCATGGGATTAACATTGGGGCGGATTGCTTATACGTGCTGTGCTGTTCCTTACTACAAAGAAGTAGAAAACTAAGTATCTAGGATCCATTAAATTCAAGGTCACAGACAGATATTCTTACTAATTGACATGATGCTTAAACAGTCTCTAATATGTGTTGTTTCCTTTTCTGCAGATACTTTTAGACCTCTGTTTTATGTAGATTTTCTTTTACTAAGGTGTTATTTTTGTCTGCAGTTGCCTTTGCTGTAGACTTTAAGTCTTAGGTCATTCTCAAAACAGAGTAATTTGTCCTTAGCAGAATATTTGTGATGAGTGATTTTTTTTCTCTTAGCTCTTGTTACAAGAGATTCTCACGAACACTTTTCTTATCACTCCAGGCCTTCTAGGATTACATCTAATTTGCCACATGGAGTTATCTCTGCGCACAGAATTAAAGCCCTTAATCATATTTAGTTTAGTGACTCCCATTGGCTTAACAATGACGAGACCATTTTGCCTTCTGTTTTGTCCTCTCTAGAGCTGGTATTTACTTGATTGATTTACACAATCCACCAGAAACTGGTTTCTTAAGCCAGTTATCTTAGTACAGAGCATAACTCACGTCCATTTTTTTAATGTTGGATTTCTACAGAGGTTTACACAAAACCAGGAGAGATCACTAGATACACACACAATGCTTATACCAAGCATCCATAAAAATCCATTTAAACTCTTGTTCTCATTACCTGCAGTGGCTTTATGAGAAGATGACTATGACATGATTGTATGTCATAAATGAACAGCTACCTTGTCTCAGTGAAACTTAGCACTTGTTTATTCTGTGGAAAATTATAAATAGACATGAGCTTATAATGAAAAAAATAGCTCAGTGACTGAAAAGCAACTTTAAAAAAAATTATGTTCATAGCCATGCAGGCAGTAGCTTGAAAAGCAACTTTTATAAAACATTTCTAATGTTTACAGTCACTCAGTGGCTGAGAACACTCGTACTTTTAAAATATGTTTCATGTTTAAAACCACTTGGTGGTCAAATGAATAGCTGTTGCTGAAATGATTTAACGACCAGAATCATTTTGTGCTAAGATAAAAGCAGCTTCTGGTTAATTTTTCATATTTACCGAGGATCAGTGGCTACTGGAGCAGCTATCAATACATGTTTTATGTTTATGTGCCCATATAGCAGCAATTCCTACATCTCCCAATACTGTGTTAAAACCTTTCCCTCAGCGGTAGTGTCAATAAAAACCTGATAAATAATCCAAACAACTCAATTGCTATATAACCTGAAACCAAAGCTGATTCACAAGACCACAAGAGTACACGATAATTACAAAGCTTCTTTTAATATAGTGAATGAACTCAGCACCACTGAAATGACTAACGTACACTTTTAAAATAAAAATATTTCTAATAATAATGACAATAAACCAAATTATTTTAATAATTGATCATGGAATCATATAAAGGCTTAGCTTGGAAGGAATCTTAAAGATCATCTGGTTCCAACACCCCCCTGCCAATGGCAGGGACACCTCTCACCAGACCAGGTTGCTTAAGGCCCCATCTAACCTGGCCTTGAACACTTCCAGAGAGTGGCCATCCACAACCTCCCTGGGCAACTTGTTCCAGCACCTTCATAGTGGGAATTTCTTCCTGATATCTAATCTAAATCCTCTTTTACTGTGAAACCATTTCCCTTTTCCTAGAAGTCTTTAAAAAACAAGTAAGTATAGCACTTGGAGCTATGGTCTAGTGATTAGGCAGATGCTGGGGTAAAGGTTGGACTTGATGATCCTGGAGGTCCTTTCTAGCCATAATGATTCTCTGATTAGGGGTTGTAGGGTGAATGATTGGACCTGATGATCTTGAAGGTCTTCTCCAACCTTGCTGATTCTATCATTTTATCACTAGAGTCACTCATAAAATGACCCCCTTCAGCTTTCAAATATTTTTTGATTGACCTAACAGAGGTGTCTGCATCAAAAGGCTTGAGTGTGCTGAAATATAAAAGTTACTTAATTTACACTGCTGAGCTGGAGTAAAGTCAGTGTGTGCATGGAAATAACATTTATCTGCTGGGACATGAGTTCTTAACTTTGTCCACCCCCAGCTGAACACAAAAAAATTGGCCTGGATACACACAAAGGAAGACTCAAATGCTTTGCATGATTTTGGCACTAATACTTGGGGACTACAAAACCAGCTAGCAGAAAATATTTATCCAGCTTCTCACTGTTTTAACAGCAGAAGCTTCTCTCGTATTTTGCTTCATGCACGTTTGTAGGGTCGTATCTGTCCCATCTTTTATTTTACATAGATTCCCCAGCTAAGCATATTTGCCAAATTATTTTTTTTAAGCCAAGCAAGCCTAGATCCACTGCATTGTTTTCTTCCTCCCTCTTGGTCTTAAAGGGTTTTGTCTGTAAGGTTTTTCACAGCAGCTAGAGCTGCCTAGGTTGCCTAATGATCTATCATAATGTCAAGAAGCACTTTTGTTCCAAAAGCCTTTTTTGCCTACTTGTAATTTTCTCTCAACATTTCTGCATTGGTTTTTTGTTTTGTATTTTTGTGCAGCATTTCTTATACAGGGGAAAAGCCACTGACAAACAACCCTGTGTCTCCTTCCTTAGGATTCACTTTAGAGTGGCTACAGAACTTGTTCTGATGATCAGTGCATTAGCTGAATAAATCAAATCGACAAGATCTGCAATTAACGATGTAAGTTCTAAGAGAGAAACCATGGAAGCATACTCTGTGATGGGTAACTGCCACCAGACAGTCCCAGGGTGAAGAAATGAAAGACGATGGAGGGACCAGTCCCTCTCTGTTTGTGAGCAACAAGTCCAGCAGGGGACCTCCCCTGCTGGGCTCACTTACCAGCTGAGTCAGGAAGTTATCTTCTACACACTCCAGGAACCTCCTGGACTGTTTCCTGTCTGCTGTGTTGTATTTCCAGAAGATGTCTGGCAAGTTGAGGTCACCCACAAGAAGAAGGTGTTGTGATCTTGCAGCTTCTGCCAGTTGTCTATAGAGTAATTAATCAGTCTCTTCATCCTGGTTTGGTGGTCTATAGCAGACTCCCAGCAGGACATCTACCTCGTTGTCCTAGAGGCTGTCTCCAGGCACATCAAGGGACAGCCTGCTTGGCTTCACCAAGGGGAAGTTGTGCTTGATCAACCAGATAGCCTTCTGTGAGGGCATAACCAGGTGGATAGATGATGGCAGAGTTGTGGGTGTGGTCTGTCTTGACTTCAGTAAAGCATTTGGCACGGTCTCCCACAGCATCCTCACAGCCAAACTGAGGCAGTGTGGTCTAGATGATCAGGTAGTGAGGTGGATTGTGACCTGGCTGCAGGCTAGATGTCAGAGAGTAGTGGTCAATGAGACAGAGTGTGGTTGGAGGCCTATATCTAGTGGAGTGCCCCAGGGTCAGTGCTGGAACCAGTCCTGTTCAATGTATTTACTAATGACTTTGATGAGGGATAGTGTTAGAGAATACTATCATCAAGTTTGCTGATGACACAAAGCTGGGTGGTATTGCCGACACCCCAGCAGACTGTGCTGCCATTCAGCAAGACCTGGACAGGCTGGAGAGCTGGGCAGGGAGAAATTTA
>JAOXOE010032555.1:0-10918 GCA_028565055.1 Phoeniculus purpureus
AAGATATTAAACAAGGCAGGTCCCAAAACTGAGCCCTGAGGGACACCGCTTGTGACTGGTCGCCAGCTGGATTTCACACTGTTCTTACTTTGAAGACAATAGATACCTTGGAGCTGATTTTGTTTTGAAGGAGCATTCTAAGAAAAATGGAGAACAGTTGCATGGGGATGTCAGGAGGGCTTATCTTCTTCATGTCAGCAGGGCTTCATCTTCTCTGCACAGCAGATACGCAGAGCTAATGTGTTTGTCCTCTCAGCTACTTCTTCCCTTCTTTCATTTGTGTAACAATCAGTATTTCAGGTCAGACACTGGTGCTGCTTTCAAGTGACTGGAACATCTTTCACATAAAATCTTTGATGTTTTTAATTCCAAGGACTTATACCCTGAATAAACAGCTGCAAATTGTTTGGGGGCAATAGGTCTCCTCTCTCGAAATGTTGTTTGACATTACCAGCTCTTTAGGCACTACCACTAACATGAAAGCTTTTCACCTGCTACTGGTTCCAACCGTTCATAAGGTTTTTCCAAACTCCAGAAGGATTTTGTTTTGGTTTGGTTTCCTGAATAACCAGTTGCTTGTCTGTCTTGGCTAAAACATTCCTTTGCCCACAGCTGAACTTTCAAGAACCTGGAGAAATCCAATAGAGATCCACCTTTTTTCTCTCTAATCTCAAAGAGATCAGGTCGGCAGCTGCCACCACTCTTCTGGACATGAGTTATAGTTCTTTCAAGGAACATTTCTCACCCTCTGCCCTCCTTGAGGATTAATTCTCGAACTCCTGACAACAGACTACTGTCCTGTATCTAGATCCTGGAGAGTGAATTCATCTCCCAAAAGACCACCTCTGGGGTGGACAAATGACATATATTCAGGCCTCTTAAAACTTCTTCTACAAACCTTACACAAAGACAAAGACAAAGAAAAGCCTGTGCTTCTGCCTTCCTGTCGGTTTTGTTTGCTGTTTGCTTCCCCTGCTTTGGTCTGTGTGCATCTAATTAAACACAAAGGACTGAAAGCAGTGGAGGTGGGCGGTTATCAGTAGATACTTAGAATCTTACACGCACCAAAGGGACATGAATATGGCCACATCCATACAGCCTGTTTTGAGAGGCAAATCCTTTACTAGCACCACTGTGTTTCTCTCAGGGCAGCAGCCAGGACATCTCACAGTGTCCAGGGTGGTTTTGCAGGCTTCCACATGCAATAATACTTGGGGCACTCGAGTTTTCATACTGCTCCTACTACTGCAAGAAGGGGGGAAATCTGCAGACAGCAGGATGAACTGAGAGCCCTGAATACCACCTCCCTTCAGCACAGACACTGGTCTGTAAAGCAAAGGTCAGTGGCATTTTGACATAAGTCATTTTGCTCCCTGTAGGTCACACTGGCTATGCAATGGCATGGCATGGTGCTGCAGAGTCCACAGGGCCATCCACAGCCCCATGGCAGTCCCTTAAACTGGTTGCACCCACTCAGTGGTACACAGTCTCAGGTGACTGGTGCCACCACAGAGATGACCCCACGCGACACAACTCTGGAAATGGGCCCCCAGTAGAAGACAGAAGCTGCAATGCAGCCCAAGGTCACATTATGTCAGCAGGCAAGAGTAACCTCGATGGACTTTGAACCCACTGCCCATCTTTGGAGATAACCAAAAGCCATGTAGGCTTTGTCCTGGGAAACCAACTCTAAGTGGCGCTGCTTGAGCAGGAAGGCTGGGCAAGATGACCTTCACAGGTCCCTGCCACCTTCTACTATTCTGGGAGATCTTAAGACCTGTGATTTCCTACTGAAGACAGTTGTGTAACAGCTATATGTAAAATACATAGAAACTACAATGTGACCCAAGCCACCTGTGGTGTCGTTAGGGGTTGTAGAGCCAGAATGAAGTAACAGATTTTAAAACTCATCAAAAGTAAATCAGCAAGCTTAAGTGAACCCTGACAGCTGGTGTTAGGTTCAAGAAAATCTTGATTTTTCATGTATTATTTTAGCAAGACACCACTAGGAACAGAAATACTTCTTGAGGAGCAGAGAAGAAAAATTGTTTAGTCAAGCCATCTCTGCATGACAGCAAATCAAACACTCTGCTGGTGCACAGGAGCTTTCCAGTTTATTTAACCTGCCTACAGGAATATGAGAGAGATACAGAAAGAAAAGAGAAAATTGCTCAAATCAATATGAACATGAAAATGCTCAAAATCAATAAGATATTAGTTATTTTTATTGCTCAATAAACAGAGAAGAAAATGATGTTTTAAAGGCTGCAGGTAATGATTTACAGCATTACTGGTTAAAAAAATTTACTTTGTCCCTACCCATTTATTTTATTGATGTGACCAGAACAGATGTTTAGGAGACAACATCATAAATAACGTACAAAGATAAATATTACAAAACTGCATTTGCATTCCATTTGGGAAAGATCTGATATACAAAAGCCAGGAGTTGCTGATAGTGCTTTTGTTTCCCAAATGTAAACCCATGCCACACTGTGAGGTCTATAAAAAAATGCAAATAAACATGGTGAGTGCCATGGTTTTGGTTTCCCAGGGTCTTCAAACACACAAAAACCCAGGACACTTTTATATAGTACGGAAAAGCTATAACAAATTTTATTAACAAAGAACAAGAACAGTTAGGGAAAAAAGTTATTAAACCAAACACATGGCAGCACCATGCAGACCCAGAGATGGTGAAAGTACACGCAGCCATGAATAAAGGATTCTCAGAGACAAGTCAATGTTGAAAACAACCTCGCCTCCATACTTCACTTTCCCCTTGCAAGTGCCAAAATGCCAAATGTGAGAGAACAAAGAGAGAAGAAAAAGAGAGTATTACTAACATTAGATAAGGGCAGAAATTACAATCCATAGAGGAAAAGGAAGAAAAGAAAATGAAAAGAGAAAAAAGAAAATAGGTGTGGAGACAAAACAATAGTAGGACTGAATCAGGAATGAGGGAAAGATGAAATAAAATGCAGAGAAGCAAGGAAGGACTTAAAAGTAAAAGGATGAAAAAGGATAATCTTTTTGCCAGAACCATGTGGTGAGATGGAAGTGCTCACTAGCAGCACCTGCCTTGCATACTGACTTGGAGAGGAAAGAGAAGTTCAGCTCTTGCCATGAAGAAGGGGTATCTATTGATTCTTGTGCTGGCCATGTGATGGAATCTGTTTGGCTCCCTAAACTGTCATGTCATGTCATGTCATGTCATGTCAGGGGTCAGGAATTTACTTACCCATGACAATGAGTTAATTGTACTGAGTTTAACCCCGGAATATATCAATCTGCGTGTACAAACACTGTGTTAGAAGAGCTCTCTGCTTCTCACTTGCACATTGAGGTTTTTAGACACATGGTACACAACCTTTTGAAAGACTGCTTTCAATTTCCCTGCAAATTCACTGCTCTAACACAAACATAAATCACACGCTTCAGGCAAAACAATTGAAAAGTCATAGAAAGTGGATCCCTTTTTCCCATGTTCTGTGGATGCACTTGGCAGAAGTGACACCAGAAGTGTCTCCCAGCAACTTCCTCATGCAATACCCCTCACACCTGGGAAGACCGTGGCAGAAGGACAGACCAGCCTCCTCATTTGCAGAGAAACACTTGACATGTTCAAAAGTTACCACGCTGTTTAGTAAATCACGAAAAATTATAGTGACCAGTATGAGAAGTGTCTACTGAAGAGATATTTCTAGAACAGATCTGTAGGTTTTATGCTGGCATAGGGCCCATCTGTGGGTTATTAAATAGGCAGCACAGGGAGGGGACAGCACAATTACTCCTCATTTGCTGCTCTAAGTCCTCCCTCAGACTTGCTCTATCCCTACCCACTACTCTTGGAAATAACCTTCTGTGCACTCAAGCCTCAGCGGACAATTTATATTTTGCTTCATCAAGTCAGGGCTTTAATCAAGCAAGAGACACTAACCTTTCCTGACTCCTGGGAGATATCCCATGCCTGAAGGGAAGACAAGAGCATATTCTGCTCACACAAGGCGGCACAATCTTCCTCCTAAATTCTTCACATTTCTTCAATCCAGACACCTTTAATTGTTTCTTCAGTGTCTCTGCACACTGCAACAACACAAGTATCTAAGATCAGCCCAAATTTCAAATTTCTCAGCAGTGCATTCTGTAGTAGGGAAGGTGGAATCAAACACCCCTTGGAAAATTGAGTGCTTCAAAAAGAACTAAGGACTGAATTAAGATCTGTTCCTGGAGTCCTCGTACATCTCAAAAACAGTTAGGCATATGCATACACACACACACACACACACGTGCACACATGTGTTTCAACTTTAAAGAGCTGCTGTCCTGATCCCTCACATCTTGGTTTGCTTCATACATTCTTACCTGTGGAATGAGACACGTCCTTTCCTAGAAAAAAAGGAATTATTTGGTCCTGTCTTACAGGCAATTAAAACAATTTTATGAGACTGAAGCTCTTAGACGTCCTCCTGTTGCACAGCCATACCTCAATCCCTGCCATGCAGCCATGCTACCTGCTTACAGCAGCAGGACACACTAAGCATACCCCAATGTGTACAGCATCACTGCAATCACCAGTGTGTGAAAGATGTAATCTACCTTGGCATAAGCAGAAGAAATCTTTAGTTCTGAAACACACAGAATCACAGAACATGATATTGCTGCTGACTGAAAGGAAAATAGAAATGCTCAAGCTCTTCTTACAGGGCAAAAATCAGTTGAAGAAAAGAATTTATTTTAAATAACTGTTTGCAGATGTGTTTTGATTTTTTTTTTGAAGGAGTGGAAAATATAGGACCTGATTTAAATGTTGAACAAGGTGAAGGCTTGCATGAGAGGCACAGCAAAAGCTCTTTTGAGTATCACCTTAACTCAGATTGAGGCATGGACAGATAGGTGAATTCCTACACTGCAGAAGTGCAAGAAATGAGATCTGTGGATTTATTTCTCACCTCTTGGATGGACATCTCTTGCTGTTCTCCCAGGAGCTGAAGACAGCAGCAGGCAGTTTCTTTCGCTTGGACTGATCCCACGACAAAAGCCAGCTTGTCCTCTGTCAGTCACAGACTCCACAAATTCCCAAAGTCTTCCAACAAAAGACCTCCATTAGATATGTAGCCTTTTATTTTTATTTAGAAAAATGCTTAAGCAGCTTCCTAGCTCTATACATTTCTGTTCTCTGCAGCAGAGAATGTGCCCATAATGGTAAATAAATATGTGACTGAGTAACTGGAGGATATTTGAATGAGGACGCGAAAACCTGTAGCATCTCTTGCCCAAGAGGCACAATCACAATACAAAGCAAATGAGTAAGGAGCTCTGTTTTCCTGAGCAAGAAAGACAGAGTATCACCTCACCTCTCAGAGACAGGCTGGCACCTTAATTTTGTTCCTCTATTTTAGCTCTGAGTATCTTATATTGATTTTAATTAAAAGTTCAAAACGCAGTTGTAAGGTCTCATTTTGAAGCACAGAAAGTACATTTTACTCCCACTGATGAAGACGAATGGGGTTCCCCTCCATCTTGGAAAAATGAGATAATCACAAGTTAAAATAAATGTAATTCATGGCAACCATCAAGATTTGAACAATTTGTTCAAAAGCCACAAAGAGTAAGGAAGGGAGCCAGAAGACCTATGTGGTTGAATAAGGAGCAGCTGGGTAAACTCAAGAGGAAGAAGAACGTCTACAGGTCATGGAAGGAGGGGATGGCCACTTGGGATGATTATAAGGATCTAGTCAGAGGGTGTAGGGACACAACTAGGAAAGCCAAGGCCTCCTTGGAATTATACTTTGCAAGGGAGGTCAAGGGCAACCAAAAGTGCTTCTTCCAATACATTGCAGGTAAAACTAAAACTAGAAGCAATGTAGGCGCCCTACTGAATGAGGTGGATGCCCTGAAGACACAGGATACAGACAAAGCAAGGATACTGAACATATTCTTTGCCTCTGTCTATACTTCTGGGGGCTCTCTTGATATCAAGCCCCAGACTGCTGAGGCCCCAGAGGAAGTTGAGACAAGAGAGGAGTTGGCTCTGGTTGATGAGGACTGGGTTAGGGATCAATTGAGCTAACTGGATGCGCTTTAATCCAGGGGTCCAGATGGGATGCAGTCCTGAGAGCTAAAGGAGACAGCAGAAGTCATTGCTAGTCCACTCTCCATCATCTTAGCTAATAGGGATCAGGAGAGGTGCCTGGGGACTGGAAGATAGCAAATATCACTCCAGTCTTCTAAAAAGTGTAAGAAGGAGGACCCAAATAACTATAGACTGGTCAGCCTCACCTCCATTCCAGGAAAGGACAATTTATCCTTGACACTTTCTCTAGGCACATCAAGGATAAGCGGGTTATTAGAAACAATCAGCATGGCTTCACCAAAGGGACGTCATGCTTGACCAACCTGATAGCCTTTTATGAGGGCACAACCAGGTAGATAGATGATGGCAAAGCAGTGGATGTGGTCTATCTTGACTTCAGTAAAGCATTTGACAAAGCCTCACACAGCATCCTCGCTGCCAGACTGAGGTAGTGTGGACTGGGCAATAGGGTAGTGAGGTGGATCGTGAACTGGTTGCAGGATAGAAGCCAGAGAGTAGTAGTCAGTGGGACAGAGTCTAGCTAGACGCCTGTATCTAGTGAAGTCCCCCAATGGTTGGTACTGGGACCAGTAACATTCAATCTATTCATTAATTTCTTGAATCATAGAATCATAGGAAGTTGAGGCAAGAGATGAGCCTGCCTTGGTTGATAAGGACTGGGTTAGAGGTAAGTTGAGCAAACTGGATGTACACAAATCCATGGGCCCTGATGGGATGCACTCGCAAGTCCTAAGGGAGACAGCTGAAGTCATTGCTAAGCCACTCTCCATCATCGTTTCTAAGTCCTGAGGATCAGGAGAGGTGCCTAGGGACTAGAGGACAGCAAATGTGACTCCAATCTTCAAAAAGGAAAGAAAAAGAGGACCCAAGCAAATATAGACCTGTCAGCCTCACATCCATCCCAGGAAAGGTGAAGGAAAAATTTGTCCTGGACGCACTCTCCAGGCATATCAAGGACAAGAGGGTCCTTAGGGACAGTCAGCATGGCGTCGTGCTTGACCAACCTAATAGCTTTTTATGAGGGCATAACCAGGTGGATGGATGATGGCAGAGTAGTGGATGTGGTTTATCTTGACTTCAGTAAAGCATTTGACACAGTCTCACACAGCATCCTTGCTCCCAAATTGAGGCAATGTGGACTGGATGATTGAGTAGTGAGGTAGATCATGAACTGGCTGCAGAATAGAAGCCTGAGAGTGGTGATCAACTGGACAGAGTTTAGATGGAGGTCTGGGGTGGAGTGCCCCAGGGGTTGGTGCTGGCACCAGTCCTGTTCAATCTATTCATTAATGATTAGGATGAGGGATTAGGGTGCACTGTCAGCAAGTTTGCTGATGACACAAAGCTGGATGGTGTCGCTGGTACTCCAGCAGACTGTGCTGCCATTCAGCAAGACCTGGACAGTCTGGAGAGCTGGGCAGGGAGAAATTTAGTGAAGTATAGCAAGAGTAAGTGTGGAGTCTTGCATCTGGGCAAGAACAACCCCAGGGACCAGTACAGGTTGGAGACTGACCAGCTGGAGAGCAGCATAGAAGAAAGGGACCTGGGGGTCCTGGTGGACAGCAGGATGACCATGAGCCACCAATGTGGCCTTGTGTCCAAGAGGGCAAACAGCATCCTGGGCTGTATCAAAAGGGGGTGGTTAGTAGATAAAGAAAGGTTTTCCATCCCCTTTACACCAGGTGAGACTGCACCTGGAATATTGTGTCTGGGCCCCTCAGCTGCTGGAGAGAGTCCAGCGCAGAGCCACAAAGATGATGAAGGAACACTTCTCTTATGAGGAAACGCTGAGAGAGCTAGTTTCTCTTTAGTTTTGAGAAAAGGAGACTGAGGGGTGACTTAATTAATGTTTATAAATATATGAAGGGTGGGTGTCAGGAGGATGGAGCCAGACTCTTCTCATGTCATCTAATGATAGGACAAGAGGCAATGGGTGTAAGCTGGAACATAGGAGGTTCCACATCAGTATGAGAAGGAACATCTTCCCAGTGAAGGTGATGGAGCACTGGAGGAGTTGTGGAGTCTCCTTGTCTAAAGACATTTAAAACCCACCTGGACATGTTCCTGTGCGATTTAGTCTAGGTGACCCTGCTCTGGCAGGGGAACTGGACCAGATGATCTTTTGAGGTCCCTTGCAATCCCTAATGTTCTGTGAGTCTGTCATTCTGTAAAAACATGTTACAGGTGCTTATGACTCATTTCCAGCACGAATGCATCAGCATCAGAACTGCAGTGCGTGAGAGAGTTGAAAATGTCTTATAAAACTACATTGAAACTACTTCTTATATAACTACAGTTATAAAACTACAGCGAAAATTCCTTTAGGTGAGCTGCACATTGCAGACTGTAAAAAGCCATCTCACCCCAATACCCATGTGAAACAGTTTGGCTGCAAATACATAAACGAGAGCACATCTGAACTGCATCTGTTCTGTCATCTGATGTCCGCTTTTTTTTGATTAACATAATCTGAGTAAGTCTTCATAAATTACCCACTGTATCTGCTTTCATTCAAGCACAGGAGTACCTGTCCTGTTGTGAACATGGAACACTAGTAGAGACACTTCTGAAAAGAGGACAAGTTTTGATTGAGAAACACCAGTCTTGGCCAACCCCAGCTATGAAGTTTCAGAAAGCACCACTGCTGGTTGCATTCATGTGCTGCAATCTTCCATAGGAGACATACCGCAGGGAAGAACTGCAGCAGGACAGAGAACAAAACTGATTTTTGTCTTAGCTTTTCTATGAAAAAAAGTTTGTGTATGCATACAGTTTATGTGCCTAAAAATAGAGTAGAAGTGTGATTTCCTCTTTAAATTACAATGTAGTTGTACATGTAGGCTGTTCTGCTTAAAAACATCTCTAGCCACATTTTTACCTTACCACAGGCAGTTATGACAGTTCATTTCACAAGGATAGTGATAAATCATACCAAAGTAGAGCAGTTCTATGAAGAGTACAACTGTCTCTGCAGTTGTAAAATACCAAAAGAAGAGTCTGGAATACGTGTTTATATTACCTTAGAAAAACAAAACCGGGTTGACTAATAACAGTTGCACAAAATCTTTGCGTACAACAGGACGAGAGACCAGTGACAGCCAAAGACCTCCAGCACCCTCTCCTGGTGCCTGGAGGCCGCAGAGACGACTGCAACTGGAAACCTTCCTTCTGCTCAAGCGACATTGACAGATCTCGGTTACATTCAAAACTCAGTGTGAGCTAATGGGATGCCAGTGCCCTCAGCAGCACCAGCATGGTACAGGACATCCTATTGCTTTGAAAACATCAGAACTTTGAAACCCCTTGTGGTATTGTTTCTATGAGTCTCAGCATCTGTTATTTGTGCAACTGTACTTGTTAGAAGCCATAGACACAGCGCCAGGATGCAAAAGTACTTGCTCAGTGTTCACACATTCGCAAAAACTGCTTAAAAGAGACCAGTGGGAGAGCAGAAACTGTTCATGTGGAGTAAGGTCCAGGCGCATGGTAGAGATCAGTGTAGCCCAAGTTTCCAAGGTTCCTTGTTTTGTTTCACTTCACTTTGGATGTTCAAATGGGGCGGTGTCAGACACCATCCTTTGAAAGGAAGGTAACAAGGAGATTTCACTCACCCACCTCAAGTGACAGTACTGAAGAAACACCCCCTGTTCAAAGCTGACGTGGGGGACACAATCCAGCATCACTGGTCAAAAGCAGATGTCATCCTATAGAAACAGAATGTTACATGTTGGGAAGGATCTTTTAAGGTGATCTAGTCCAAACCCCCTGCAATCAGCAGGGTTGATCAGAGCCCCATCCATACTGACCTTGAATGTTTCCAGGGATAGGTCTTCTGCCACCTCTCAGAGCAACCTGTTTCCATGTTTCATCACTTTTATTGTAGAATATTTCTCCTACATACATAGTCTAAATCACTCCTCTTTCAGTGTAAAACAACCATGCTTTGTCCTGCAACAACAGGTTGTATTAGTAAGACTATCCCGTCTTGTTTAAGGCACTCTGTAAGTGCTGAAACACCACAATAAGATCTCCCCAGAGCTATGCATTCTGTAGGCCAAGCAACCCCAATGCTCTCAGCCTCTTTTTAAAGGAAAGGAGCTCCATCCTTCTGTTCATTTTAGTAGACTGCTCCAGAGCACCCCCAAACAGGTGCATGGCTTTCATGTGCAGAGGGGCATGCCAGAGCAGAGAGGAAGAATCACATCTCTTAATCTGCTGGCCAAGATTTTTTGATGCAGCCCAGGACATAGCTGACTTTGAGTGCACATCCTATTGAAGTCAAGTGGAAAGTGACATATTTGAGTGTGTTTACATCACAGGGAGCTTATAAGAATTCAGAATACTTAATGCAATTTGAGTAGGAGATACATGGAAAGTTCCACATAGGATCAGAGATGGAAGGCTGGTGAGGCAGTCTGGTGCTGAGCCCAGAGACATCACTGCTGACTTGAGAGCCCCAGTGAGGAATTTTGGGATACGCAGGCAGAATAGGTAATATCTTATGGATGTTACACAGTGAAGAATTACAACATCTAAAGATAAAAGTAATTATCAGAACTCATAGACTCTGAAAGACCAAAAGACACAGAATAACAAGTTAATAACTAGAAGTGGAAGAGAAGACTGAAACGGTCTGAACACACAAAATGAAAGAAAGTAGAAACCGGACCAGTGCTCTCTTGCGTAAGCAATACTGCTTTGGCAACATGTAGAGCCGTTACCTTTGCTTCCTTTCACTCTGGCTCTGTAGGTCATTGGTGGTAATAGCTCTGAGGTCTGGGCTTACGCATCACTGAGAAAACTCCTCCTCTTGGGGATCAG
>JAOXOE010032556.1:0-10918 GCA_028565055.1 Phoeniculus purpureus
CCCCCCCCCCCCCCCAAAGTTTCCTTTTCAAAATTATAACAATATTTTTAGAAGTTAAAGAACCACTTAGAAACACAGTTCTTATTTGAATGCTTGAGATTAATGAACATCTATTACTAAGAGATGAGAAAGCTGAGATCAGATTTAAGAAAAATTAGCCCCCCATGTTTAATAGCATTTTGAGTGGGCTTTGTTGTTTTATTTTTTTTTTTTGGATTTCGGTAACACAAATAAACAGCATGAGAAACACTGAGAATTTATTTTTGCCCCAGTACTGTGCACTGTAATCAGAATTAAGTATTTTGTTCTATCTTTGAACTGTCACTCTACACTGCAAGTCATAGAATAGAAGCTGCTTTTGTTTTTCATTTCTACCTAGCAACACTTTCAAGAACAGAGAAATATTTAGAAATAACAAGAGCAATTTTCTCTTTATTTCCTTAAGAAAGTCCATCCTGTTCCATTAGGGTAGTGCCTGAGAGACTGAATTTGTAAAAATTGTGCAAGTGTATAACAATGTATACAGAAATACTTAAATAACATTGTGCTTGAATATTCAGTATCTTTCAATAGCCAGCACCTGATTTCAAATCAGAGTGAGCTTTTTTATTTGAACAAGTAATAGTTCATCCATTTGTTCACAAAACTGTGGCACGTATTTTTAAAACATGTAGATCTAATGGAAATTCATTTCATCCTTTTATTCAGAAAATCATTTTAATTGAAGCATAAACTTTTTTTTTTTAATTTTCAAGAAGTTGTTGCAAATCACTTGTTCATCATTTGTTTCTATTCTATTGGTAGGAAGTATGTAGCTGATTGACTTAGTGACATCAATGGCTTTATTTATAGTAAATTGCCAAGTAATGGAATGCTCCTTAGAAAAAAACATGAAGGTACACTAGATCTGTGATTATGCTCATTAAACCAAAATCAATGAAGCAACAAATCAAATGTTAAGGCTATTAACTTCAAAGCACTTAGTCAACTAAATTCTTTAAAATATGAAGTAAATCTTAGGGGGTTAAAACCACTGTCATAGCTGTAGTTTCTCATCCCTACTAAAGTATAAGATTTGAAGCTGTAGTAAAATCATCACCTCAGAAATCTAGTATTCAGCCTCCACTGTTCACTCCTTTGCTTTGCATAAGGAAAATACGTGTCAGGGCACACAAGACTTTAAATTGCAACTAGATTATATCTCTCTCCTCTTGGAAGAAATAAAGAATGGTGCAACTGCTAGTAACTGCTGCCTAGGTCTCCTAGTACCTCAGAAAGTTCTTCAGAGACAGTTCAAACTGTCTAAAACACTACTCCTACAGAAAGTGGCAGGAATGAAGTCAGAGTGACACTTGTCCACGCTTCATGACGTTAACATCTGAACAGTGCACAGAAAAAATATTTTAAGAATTACCTCAGGAATTATGAAAATTCCAGTGTAATAAGACAAACAGTATTTGTGAGACAATTAAACCAACATCTAAGTAGTGTATATTAGTGTGATGACAGGAGAATGACTGTAACGGCTGAAAAAAGGCAAACAAGTAAAAACACTGATCACTGACTAATTTTTAATTTATGTGGCAAAATGACCAATGTATCAAGGGAAATGAAGACTGGCTTAAAGTTTTGAAATAATGGATGAGATAAAGAATGGATAGTCTTTAGGAATTATTACATTTGTTGCAAGCCTTTAGCCTTAATATTCCAGACAGCATTCCAATATGGGCAAATGATCTAAATAGAGTCTCTGGTCTTAACATGAGTCTATAACTCTTAGCTATCACGTCTTCAGCCACCTTAGTGCCACCTGACTCCTCCTAAGGTGTATGACAGAATATTATAGTCAGGGAAAAAATTTCCTTTGTTTCTGAAGCAAGCAGTGTAGGGCCACAGACAATGAGGAAAACATATATGTATTCTCCAAACCTTGTTTATCAAGAACACTAAGAATGTCTTTTTGAACAAATCATGTTTTTGCCATAGAGGTCAACTTAGATTGAAATGTTAACATATCTGTGAATAAGGACTACTAATTTATACAATGGATTATTAACATATTCATAACAATAATTGAAATTTACATCAGAGATTAAATCCTACAGCACAGAACATAAAGATTTTTTACAAAAATACAGGCTAGTAATTTGAACTTCAGCTTTGAAGCAGAATCCAATGTGCATTTGCATTATACAAGGGTATGTTTTCTGTTGCTTTAATGTCCTTGACTTTCTCTATTTTCTCTATTTTTTATCTTTTATTTAGCATCTTTGCCAGAAGAGGTGGTTTATAATTCTATTACATTCTTAGCCTCATTATTAGTAATGGATCCATTTTCAGTTTTATCATGAAAAACAGTTCATTATCTGCAAAGGCAAAATTACCTTCATATAGATTCAGAGGTAATTGATTCCTCTGTTTATATGCTGAACCTCACTCACCCAAACTGGGAATGAAAACTCTCCTTCCTCCCTCTTCCATTCTTCCATACAATGGTGACATGAAAAAAGCAATTTTCACTGATAATATAAAAATAATCAATGATAAAACAAGTTTAGTTACTCTCACTGGTGTTGTTACAAAAAGAATTCTCTTAATAGCATCACTTACCTAAATGAAATGGACACCTTATGCCATAAAAGAAAGTCTCTTGAAACATCAGTGGAAATAAATATTCTATGTATTAACCTGCAAGCATTAATACCATTTTGCTAGGTTAAAGACTGGCTGGATATCAGGGCACAGGGAGTGGCTGTGAATAGTCCCACATTCAGTTTGTGTCCAGTGATCAGTGGTCAACCCCAGGGACCAGTGCTGGGCCCAGTTCTAGTCAACATCTTTATTGATGACCTGGATGAGGGGATTGAGTCTGTGCTTAGTAAATTTGCAGATGGCACCAAGATGGGGGGAAGAGTTGACCTGCTGGAAGGGAAAAAGAGACTGAAAAGAGATCTGGACAGGCAGAGTCAATGGGCAGAAGCCAACAGGATGAGGGATGAGGTTTAACAGTGTAAGCCACGGTCCTACACTTTGGCCACAATAACCCCCTGCAGCTACAGACTGGGACATGAGTGATGGGAGAGCACCCAGGCAGAGAGGGACATGTTAGTACTGGTTGACAACCAGCTGAACAGGAGCCAACAGGGTCCAAGGTGGCCCAAAAGGCCAATGGATTCCTGGCTTGGGTGTCACCAGCAGTATTAGGAATGTAATTCGGCCCCTGTACTGGGCACTGGGGAGGCCTCCCTTCAAACACTGAGGGCAGTTCTGGGCCCCTCACTTCGAGAAAGATATTGAGGGGATGGAGTGGGTCCAGAGGAGCAATTAGGCTTGGGAAGAGACTGGAAGGAAAATCTGATGAAGAGAGGGTGAAGGAGCTGAGGGTGTTTAGTCTGGAGGAGACTCATGGGGGACTTTCTCCCTCTCTACAACTCCCTGAAGGGAGGTTGTAGTGAGGCGGAGGTTGGGCTCTTCTGTTAGGCAACTAACTAGTGCCAGGATGAGAGGACAGGGTCTGAAGCTGCCAGGGGAGGTTTAGGTTGGATGTTAGGAAGATCTTTCTCGTGGAGAGGGTGATCAGACATGGAATGGATGGTCCAGGTAGGTTTTGCGTCCCTATCCCTGGAAGTGTTTAAGAACAGACTTGATGTGGCATTTATTGCCCTGGTCTGTTTGATGTGATGATGTTAGGTCATGGGCTGGGCTGGATGAGCTCAGACAGCTTTTCCAGCCTCAATAATTCTGTGGGTTTGTAATTTTCATTCTTTTTAATTATTCTTCTCTAAGAATAATTGATCTTTTTGCAGCACAGAGCACACCTACAGATCTATGATAGTATTGATAGTATGCCTATATATGAAACGCAATTGAAATCTACTTTTTTCCCAAAGAGGGAAGGAATGAATAGAAATATTCTGAACAATTTTGCTAAATCGTGTTTCTTTTTTGTGTTGATTTTTATTTTGATTAATTTATGTGACACCTGGAATGGAGAAAGTGACACACAAGTTTATTTTATAGGGATTTTTAGGCTTATACCTTTTTTTTTTTCTAGATCAATTGTGCTAAGTGATTTATACATTTATACATTTCTTTATAGATTTCTTTTTTTATACATTTCTTCATCTAATTTATGAGAATAATAAAGTACTCATATAATTCCATAGACAACATGGTTAGAAGTCAGAAAACAAAAGTAATCTTAAACTGACTGAACAATGTTATAAACAAGTCAAAACTTTCACTACCTTATTAAAAACATCTTTGAAATTATTATACTTTCAGTACTAAATCTACTTAGTAAAATTAATTTGTACTTTTCTGTTTCTCTTCACGTTCTTGTAATCTTCTTTTGGTAAACCAAAATGAAAGAAAAGCCTTTCTTAGTATTATTTTGCTTGAAACTGGCATAGACCATCTTTCAACATGATATTGTCACATTCTTATATAATTTTCTCATAAAGAAAAAAAGTTAATAGTTAAAAATTAGAACAGGCTCTATTGTGAAAAAATGACATTCTGATAATGTGTTTAAAATTTTTCTCAGCATTTTGGTGTTTAATAGATTTTCATGAGTGAAATTTTGGAATAGGTGAATTTAGAAATAAACCCCCAAAACTTTTGTTCTATATTGGTTACATCATAAAATCATTTAGGCTGGAAAGGTACTTTAGGACCACCAAGTCCAACTGTACACCCTACTCTACTCAGTCCACTAGTAGACCCACCACTAAACTGTATTCCCTAACACCATATTTATGTGGCTTTTGAACATGTCCAGGGATGGTGACTCAACCCTCTCCCTGGTCATCCTGTTCCAAGGCCTGACAGCCCTTTTGGTGAGAAAATTTTTCCTAATATCCAATCTAAATTTACCCTGGTGCAGCTTGAAACTCTTCCCTCTTGTTCTGTCACCAGTCACTTGTCACTTGTGAGAAGAGACCAGTACCTGGATGGATATAATAAGGTATCCCCTCAGCCTCCTCTTTTCCAGGCTAAACAGCCCCAGCTCGGTCAGCCGCTCCTCATAGGGTCTGTGTTCTAGATCCTTTACCAGTCTAGGTAAAGTTTCTGAAACCAGCATCTTGACATCCCTCTTGTACTGAGAACCATGGGGACTTTTAGAACACACTACAGTTTCCTGTCCCAGTAGGATAGCTTCGTTCAAAGGAAAGTAACCTGTGAATGACTTCTTTAAATCTGTTGACCAAAATTCAAGACTTAGTTGTCATGTCAGTCGAGTAGATACGAGTACCACCACCCTGTCTATTATTCATGTGTCACCCCTATCTGCAGACACTAGAACCCTTGGCTGTCCAGACTGGTGAATTCTTCAATTCTCCAGCATAGCTTCTCCAGCTCAACACTCATCAGGCAGGCCTGATTCCTCAGCACCTGAACTGCATTTCTTGATGCAGGAGACATGCTTTCAAACAAAGAACCCAGACTCTGTCTTTCATACCCAAGGATTCTTGAGTCCTTCTGTTTTCTTCAACTGAGCACAAAGGAATTCTCCCCAATACTCAAGCATCTCCTGTTTTCCTCAGTGGCAGAAATGACAGTCTTTCTTCCTGCTGATCAGTGTTCTATAAGATGGCAGTGGCTGCATGGCTCTGGCCACACGCAAGACCCAAGATGGAGACCAACAGCATGGTCATGTCAGCAAGGTCCTCCCAACACTCTGCAAATGTGGCCGAGAGGGTTCCATGAGCGTCCCCTCTCCTCTCTCCTACTGTCTCAGCTCCAGGGGGAAAGGGAAGAATCACTTCAACTCACCATGAATTGCTGAATGGCTGCTCCATGGTGTTGGTGGGGTGGTAGGTCAGCACTAAGGTCTTGCTTCTCCTGCCCACGGTGCCAGTTCTGGACTGGGCTGGGTTGAAACTGGTGCTGCTGCTGCCAAGCTGGGGTTGGAGCCACATGAAGCTGCCTCATCCCTCCCTTCAGCAGAGTTGGGGCCGGGTTCCAGGCAGGAGCTGAGCCACAGCAATCCTGTCTTTCCCCCGACCACCACCCTGGAAGTGTGTGGAATTTCAGTTCATCAGTTACCAAAGTTTGTACTGGGTATGAAAGTATTATGAGGTATTGGATAATTCAAGACAAGTTGAATGTTACAGATGTATTAGTCACACTCATAAACAAACTGTATCATTTTAAAACAATCACTGTCAGACTGTTCTTTTATTTTCTTCTGAGGAAACAAGGCCTTTGAAAGTGACTAGTTACAATCAGCAATTTCTATTATGCTGAAGTAATTAGCATTTTTGTAATCTGTATTCGTGCCACTCTCTCAAGAGAACAGCACACACCTAGCTTTTAAGGGAGAAAACTCAGGAGTTGTTTTCCAGACAGGCTAGGTATCTATGTACTTATTGAATGAATTTAAATTATTAAGAAACCAAGAAAGCAGTACTTACAAACCACAGAAACATAAACATAGAAACAAGCTATTAAAAAGAATAAATGTATGAGGAATTTTTCTTTCCCTTTCCCTGAGACAGAGGCTCTGCACATATCCAAATCAATACAGATAATGATATTGTCAGTACTTCTGAAGACAATGGAAGGAGAAAACTGGGAACACAAAGAGGCAAAAACCACAAATAACAAGAATGAGGTAAAGACAGAAAAGCAGATAAAAGTGGAAAATCACAAAGAAAAGAACATTCTTAGAAACCAGGAGTGCAGAAGACAACAGATGAGTAGGAATGGTCTCAAAATAAAAGCTTGAGGAAGAGAACATGGAGGCATTTTTACTCTTTGAGGGGTTTTATTTTCAGGAATAAATGGTTATGGATGACACTGAAACATAGTTTTGTAAGTTAGTATGTATATAAAGTATTAAATACTTACTAGATTTTCCTTACACGGGTGCAAAGTATTGAAAACACATGCTATTTAAAAAAATCTATTAGAAAGTGCATTTTAATAATCTTCAGGAAAAAAATCATTAAATTGTTCAAATTCTAGTCATCATAAATATGATTCTGTCTTCTTCTAAGTACAACCTTATATGAGAAACACATTTGCCTTAGCTTTTTTCTTATAAATTGCTTTTTTTTTTCTCCTGTGCAATTTTAATTTCATCTTTTTGTTCATCTAGTCATATTTAAAATCAAACATTAAATATTATAAGTACAGATAATCAGAAGTTTCCAGGATATACTAGAAGTTTGGAGGAAAATCAGATCTCCAAATCATCACACTACTTGTAAATACTACATAAAAAAAAAATACATATAGAAATTAAAAAAAATTGTATCCCTGTGCTGCTGCAGCTTAAACTATAGAATTTGCTTTGATTTATGTACTGTTTTGCAATAAATTCTTTTTGTTAATTATGCATTAATCTCTTCTATTATTTTTTTAACCCACTATTGT
The DNA here is from genome assembly GCA_028565055.1 of Phoeniculus purpureus. Taxonomy (NCBI): domain Eukaryota; kingdom Metazoa; phylum Chordata; class Aves; order Bucerotiformes; family Phoeniculidae; genus Phoeniculus; species Phoeniculus purpureus. Next base: position 7,381 of record JAOXOE010032556.1, read on the forward strand.
TGATGTCTGAATGGAAGTCATTGAACATTTTTCTAAATGTGTTACTTGTGATAATATAGTCTAAAATCAAGGGGAAATAAAAACAAAAATCCACTCAACTGCTCTGAGACACTGCAAAAACAAAATTAACCATTTTTCTTTAAAATTTTCCATCATGCAGGCTGAAGGAACTTTTTAGTATGCTAGATTTTAACATGCAGCATTAACTGACATGAGTCCTTACTTGCATTATTTAATTAGTGTATAAGAACCTGTTTCTAACTAACTGATTAGTATAGTTCCAAAAGAACTGAGGTGTAATAAGCCAATTTCAGTGATCAAAACAGAACAAGTGAAAAAAAATTCAATTGGTATAACTAAAATGTAATGTTTTCCTTGAAAAGTTGATTTTGAATTGTCATTTAATCCCTGGTAAAGTCTTTACTTTCTAAAGGGAAAACCTGATGCCCAGCAACAAAGGAAAAATAAAAAGCAAGGGAAATTAGGATAAAAAAGTAAATTTAAAACATCTAGATGCAAATACAGATTTCACTGGTTTTGGTTTTTTTTTTTAAAATAAAGTTCCTATTTTCTACCCAGTCCTATTTTCAGACCAGTTTTTATTGTATTGGGTTGATTTTGGCTGGATTTTCTTCCTAGTAGAAGATTTAGTGCTCTGTTTTGAATTTTATATAAGAGTAACAGTAAGACATGGATGTTTTTACCTATTTCTGATTATTGTTTATACTAAGTCAAGGACTTTTCAGATTCTCATTTGTGGTCAGCAAGACAACTGGAGGAGCAAAGGAAATTTAGAGGAGATACAGCCAGAAGACCTGACACAACCAGACCGTGGTATTATGGCCAGTGTATAAACATGGGTTAAACTACAACATATTCTTAGACAGTAAAAGAAAAATAAACATAGAAGTCCTTAAATTAATTTCCAAAAAGAAACTGAAATGGTATACTTATTTCTTACAGTCTTTCTCTGAAAAGCACAATTCAATTTTTTTGCTGATCTTGTTGGTTAGAGTTCAGGTCCATCCTCAATGATGTTCTACACTGTGTCCAGGCAGGCTGTTACCACCCAGTGTGGGGGCAGCACAAAAGGAAAGGTTGATACCCTTCTTAACATGCATAAGATTGTAAAGTCATCTGTTTTTATCTAGGTCATTTTAATGAAATGAAGGGCTAGTGTCCTGGTTTAGATTATTTTGTGCTGATTTGGATTTCTAAGGGTCACCAAAACACAACACAAAACCAGAGATAATGCTATAATAAATCAAGAAAAGATTGGCATTTTATTAACAGAGAGTAAAGAGACAGTTAAAAGACAAACCACAACTACCTGCCCAATGGTTTCTGGGCCTTCTCCCTGAAGAAGAACAAGTAACATTTCCTAACTCCACTGCAAAGTTACCAATTTTCTCAGGGAGATATGAAGAGGAAAGGAGGAAGAGAAAATGTCTTTCACTAGGTCTGTGTGGCAGAAACAAAAGCAGGTTTTCCACCATGACTGCTCCTACTGTGATCCAGAAACCCCAGGAAAAGGAATGCCTTCCACATACCAAGAATCCTTTTCTGAGTAAATATAAGATTATGGGAAGGGATATCCCGCTGTCCCTTGTCAAATGAGTTATGTAGTATTAAAGGGGTCTCCCCACAACAGCTAGTGACTTAAACCAAACTTGACACAGGTACTTTTTTTGTTGTATGCTATAAGGAAGGAGTCATACATTCTTAAAAATACAGCTGAAGACAATAGAATTGAGATCTAAAATACAATAGAATTTAGGTTTAGAATAGATTTAGGTTTATAATATTCCTGTTCCTAAGAACATTTACTGCATTTATCAAATAAAATGTCATATAAAAATAGTTCATTAAGTTTACTAAATCTTACAAAATCTGCAACATCTCGAAATCTACTTGCACTTAAAATTGAGACCTAAACCTAACAATCCCAAACTGGAAATTAGAAGGGCATGAGAATTCAAAATTTAGACAGCAAAACATTGTCAGAGTAGTTCTGTGCTGTTCTAACCTGGTGAGCACCATGTATGCTATTGGCTGTAACCAAAACACTTATGGAAAAACAGCTAAGAGTCAGATGCAATTTAAGTAGGAAAGTATTTTTAGTGCCATATCAGAAATAAGCTAAGTAGATAAAAATACACTAATTTTGCATTTATTTAAACAGATCTTTGTAAAAATGTTGCAAAATATAATAAATCTTGCTGTGCATTTGTCTCTAAAACGTGTTCTTAATCCATTTGATTTAAAGCAAAATTTACAGGTATATTACTGAGGTTGGATTTTTTTCATTATTCACATCTAATGCACCATTGAAGATATCAACATATTTATGTTTGACAGGAAATCCAAGGAACACAAGGAATAGGGTTTTTGGCTACCTCTTTGAGAATTCGAAGGGAACCTCCAATTTCAGCTGTCTTTTACTAAAGTCTTCCTTTCACAACTTCTGCTCTTCAGTATTTAATTTCTGCATGACTAATTTGCTTTTAATCTCCCCTTTTCTTCCAACGCTTGTACTGAGTTTCACCAGTATACATGGATTCCAGTACCTTGGGCTCCCTTTCGCACCACATTCTTCCTTCACTTAGGAGTGTTTTCTGGTAGGTGAGTGAGTTAGATTGACTGAAGCAAAATCTTGTTTCTAAAGCTAATGGTGAGTGATTAAAAGAGAGACTGAGATTTGGTGGCCTTTCCTGCTCTGAAATTTCAGGATAGCACTCAGCTTTGCAGTCTGATTTGTAAAAAGCATAGGCTTGATTAAGCCCCCTTCACAAATTATTAGCAAGTCTTCTTCAGAAAGTTTAAGTGACCATGGAAAGATGTCAAAAGGATTCAAAAAGATATCCTCATGATGTAAAAAACAAAGCTAGCATTTTTCTCTAACAGGAGCTGTTGGATAAAACAATTATTTTACTACTAACCCTCACTGACGTTTCTTCACTATGCACCTTGACAACCCTCTCTACGAACTTAACATCACCTTCACAAGCTCCCCTAGGAGACAAGTATTATCAGGATAGATGCAAGAGGTGAATGCCAACAAAAGGTGAATTAAAACTGAAATTTCACTTGATCTGGCAAGTTACAGTTACAACATAACACAATCTGATCAGCAATGTCTGCACTTTTAAAACACCGAATTCAAATATCATGATGGTGAACCTTTGCTTCTTAATTATGGGGTTTAAACACATTTTTCATCAATTCAAGAAATAAATTTGTCATGCCATCCACAGTCCAGGAAGCTCTTCCAGTGCATTGGTGACAGTTTCCTGATGCAAATGGCAGAGGAGCCCATTAGGTGAGGAGCTTGTACTCGCCAACAAGGAGGGTCTGGTTGAAGCAGTGAAGAAGGTTGAGGGCAGCCTCAGTTGCAGTGACCATGAAATGGAGGAGTTCAGGACCTCGTGTGGCAGGAAAAGAACACCCAGCAGACTCAAAGTCCTGGACTTCAGGAGGGCCGACTTTGGCATTTTCAAGCAATTGCTAGGGGAAATCCCATGCGACAGGGCACTGGCAG
>JAOXOE010032557.1:0-10918 GCA_028565055.1 Phoeniculus purpureus
CCCTGCCTGAGCTGTCCCCTGTTGGAAACGTCCCCGATGGGACATAACTGAGTGAGCCCTGCTTGAGCTGTCCCCTGTTGGAAACGTCCCCGATGGGACATAACTGAGCCCTGCCTGAGCTGTCCCCTGTTGGAAACGTCCCCGATGGGACATAACTGAGTGAGCCCTGCTTGAGCTGTCCCCTGCTGGAAACGTCCCCGATGGGACATAACTGAGCCCTGCTTGAGCTGTCCCCTGTCTCTCATCTGTGCAGAAGAGAGAGCCGGCAGGAGCCCGCGTGTGCTGGTGCAGGGCTCCGTCCCCCTCACGGGAGTCAGCACCGAGTCACGCTCCCCACGTTCCAAGCTAGTTCTCATCTGCATAAAAAATTAACTGCTAAGAAGACACTTGGGACTCCAGTCGAGTTGTCCTTAAGGTCACTGTTGGCCTTATGTAAATATTAACCCTTCCTGGAGTGGAAGCTACATTAACCAAGCTCTGTCCACATCAATATTTCAAAGAGGAATAGAAGAGCTGGAATGTCTCTGGCTGGGAAAGTCTTTAATTTCTCATCATTCCATTCATAATTAAAGAATTCCACAGCTTCTAGAAAACAGGAGTTAGACCTCAAAGGCACAGAGCTTGTACGAAAGCCAGACTGACTTGAAGATGAACAGGCAGTTCCTTCATTATCTTCGAACAATCCTCCGATCTGCTTCTATAGAAACAGCAAAATTGGAAGGGTGGAGGAGAAAACAAACGGTTTCTGTTCAAATAAACCACGAATTCAGAGTAAATAAGGCTGTAGGAAACAGATCCTATGGGGCTCTTGAGCTGGGAAAAAAGGAGCCTGAGGGGTGACCCCATCGATGTTGATCAATATGGGAAGGGTGGGTGTCAGGAGGATGGGGCCAGGCTCTGCTCAGGGGCACCCAGTGATGGGACAAGGGGCAATGGACGTGAGCTGGAGCAGAGAAGGTTCCACATTAGTCTGAGAAGGACCTTCTTCATGGTGAGGGTGCCAGAGCCCTGGCAGGGGCTGCCCAGGGGGGTTGAGTCTCCTTCTCTGGAGATGTTTCAAACCCACCTGGACTGTTCCTGTGCGACTGGATCTCGGGGATCCTGCTGTGGCAGGGGGTTGGGACTGGGTGATCTTTCGAGGTCCCTTCCAGTCCCTAATGTCCTGTGATTCTGTGACTGACTCCAGTTCTGATAGGATCAGATACTGAAGTCCACACCGGCGGCAGACTTCACGAGGGCATGGTATCCCACTGGATTTGCATCAGCAGGATGAATTTGGGAGACTTTATCACTGTTAATACTCTGTGTGGCCACAGAGCCGTAAAAAACCATCATCTGCGCTTTCTCATGCCAAAAGCCTTGCTGGATGCCCCTGAGTCCTCAGAAATTTATGAGCGGTGGAAGGGTTTGGCTGCCTCCCAGAGCTGCTGGAACAGTTAATTGTGTGAAGTTCTCAGTTAATTCAGAGTCCAGCATGTCAAAAAAGCACTGGCAATCAGCCCTGGTCTCATTGTTCCTGCTTTGAATGCACTGCCTCGGTCCAATTTCTGTCCCCTTCAGATTGCTTCTAGTCTCTGTCCAGAGACATGGAACAAGGGAGAACGGTTGCTGCTCAAACATTTTTAAAGAGCATGAGGCTCCTACTGACAACTAAGGTCCCCAGGAAGTTGTTTCCCCAGGTCCTCAGGACTACTCCTTTACTGTTTCTAAATGCAGTCCTAGCTCAGCTACTCCGATCCAAACTCTGCAGGGTTCAGCACCCGAAGCAGGACACGTAATTCTGAGCTGGCCAGGATTTTGGGGTATATATGTGATTTGGGGTATCTCTAGAGCAGACTTGGTCTTTTCTGCCCAGCTGCTGGACACAGGCAGTGGACGTGACATCATCTCAAATCACAGACTCACCCCGCTGGGATCAGTGGGAAAACTCCCAGGTTGCCCTAAAAGCCGGGTTTTCACCCGAAAGGCCTGTGAGGAGGGGAAGAGCGCCGGGTTTGAGTTCGTTTTGGGGAGCTCTGAGAAAGCGCAGCCTGCAGCCTGCCAGCACCGCTCCTCACGCCAGTCCTCGCCGCGGGGCTGGTAGCCAGCTGGCCCCCGGGGTCTGGCTGCGCTGGTTGCAGATGGGCGGGGGCGGTGTCGCCTCGGGTCTTCGCCCGACAAAAGCAAGCGCTCAGGCTCGTCTGCATTCCAGGGGCTTCCCTCGCTTATTCATGTGCTAACCACCCGCACTGTGAGCTGCGGACTCGGTGCTTCTGACTCATTTCGGACAGCCCGACCCCGGCAGATTCGCTCTGCGCTCCCCCCGCTTCGGGCTCTTCCGCGGTCCGCGCCGTCGGCTCCCGAGTCACCTCCAGCTGCGCGGAGAAAGCTGCGGCGATCGCGATCGATTAGTCACCCGCTGTTCAAGGGCCAGGGGAAATGCAGGAGGAGGTCTGGAAAACCTTTCACTTCCATTAGCTCCTGCAGCTCCGTGGTGGGTGTTAAACGACCGTCTGCGGCAGCTGCCAGAGCAGCATCGGCCAGGGACAGCACCGCCTGGCTGCGGGGTTCAGGTCAGTCCGAACTGGACCGACAGAAAGCGAGGGGACATCTCCTTGCGAGGAAAGGCTGAGGGAGCTGGGGCTCTTGAGCCTGGCGAAAAGGGGACTGAGGGGAGACCGCACCCATGACGATCAGTATGGGAGGGTGGGTGTCAGGAGGATGGAGCCAGGCTCTGCTCAGGGGCACCCAGTGACAGGACCCAGTGAAGGGGCAGTGGGTGTGAGCTGGAACACAGGAGGTTCCCCATCAGTGTGAGAAGGACCTTCTTCATGGTGAGGGTGCCAGAGCCCTGGCAGGGGTTGCCCAGGGGGTTGTGGAGTCTCCTGCTATGGAGACATTTCAAACCCACCTGGCCCCGTTCCTGTGTGACTGGATCTCGAGGATCCTGCTGTGGCAGAGGGATTGGACTGGATGATCTCTGGAGGCCCCTTCCAGACCCTAATGACTGAATCTAGGGGATCCTGCTGTGGCAGAGGGATTGGACTGGATGATCTCTGGAGGCCCCTTCAGTCCCTAATGACTGGATCTAGGGATCCTGCTGTGGCAGGGGGATTGGACTGGGTGACCTTTCGAGGTCCCTTCCAATCCCTAACGTTCTGTGATTCCCTTCCACAAACCACCTCGACAAGTCTTTGCTTTGTTGTTTCTCACACAAACACCGAAGCGATCCCACGTCACAAGGTCCTCTGCTGTTCCTGTAAACGTTTCACCAAGACACACAAACTCTTGCCCAGCAAGCGCTGTGTGGGGATGTTTTCATACTTTCTTGTTAGCATCTTTATTTGTTGTTTATTTCACATTTATTAACATCATCATTACATTCTAGTAACATCAGCATCATTATCACTTCCTACTGAAACAGCTTCCGGGGACAGAGGCCACAGGCCCTGGGTGCTGCTGTAACTGTCGCTGTTAGTGCATCAGACAAATGATGTCGCCCGGTGGCTGCTGTGAGCAGTTTGATTTAACTTAAATTAAAGAAAGAGATTAGAGGTAGCTGCCACGGTCGGGATGATTTGCAATTCACTACCTAGCAGTTAGGCAGAGGGTATTTATGATACTCTGTAGGGGAAAACCAGGAGGGATTTCTTACCACACGAAAGCATCTGTATGCTGTGCTACAGGTAGGTCTGATTGGAGTAGATAAAGATGCACTGGAATTACCCAGTGATTTATTTTGTCTGCCACCGGAGCAGAAATAAATCAGCAGCATATTAAAAAAATGTGGATAATAAAACAGAAGAGATAAATCACCTTTTACCTTGTTCCGCTGAAGTGTCTTGCAAATGGTCCTTTAATGGGTCCCATCATGTAGCACTTTGTTTCCTCGGCAGGTGCAGGGCAGCACCGGCTCCAGACACACAGTCCTCACTAGGAACGAAGATCACGCTGCCACTTAGCAGTGCGGGTGTGTGCGCGGGTGGTGAGGCTGCAAGGACCCCGTCCTTCATCCATTCCAAAGGTACGGTGATGATAACGCGAAGGACAAGGCTTTAAGTCTCACCAACCAGTAAGACTCACTCTCAGCCAGAAAGACCCGGCCATAGTATTTACAAAAAAGAAGGGGTCAGTGTAGCCACAAGCCTGTAGGGCCAGGAACTGTAGCCGCCAAGACAGATCAGAGTTTTAAATTGGTCCAAGTTAAGTGCGGAATCACAGAACCACTCTGGCTGGAAAAGACCCCTGGGAACAGCGAGTCCAACCACCAACCCTGCTCTACAAGGTCACCCCTAAACCAGATCCCCCAGCACCTAGAATCACAGAACCACTCTGGCTGGAAAAGACCCCTGGGATCAGCGGGTCCAACCACCAACCCTGCTCTACAAGGTCACCCCTAAACCAGATCCCCCAGCACCACTTCTGAGTGACTTTGAAACTCATCCAGGGATGGGGACTCAACCCCCACCCTGGGCAGCCCCTATCCCAGTGCCTGACCAGTCTCTCTGCTTTTCTGACCAGTACTGCTGGTAGAGCTCAGAGGTCTGTGCTGCCACTGGCGTCAAGAAACTGTTGCCTGGAGGGTGCGCAAGTGCAGGGGTGGCTGAGTCCCCGTCCCTGGATGATGCTGATGACAAAGACAGACGATCAGGTGCCTCTTTCCATTTAGTTATTTTGGGGGTGGTGGAAGCTTTTTACAACTTTTCTGAAAGCCCGAAAGCCAACGGCATGAAATTACCTGCGAGTGGCAGGGCTGTGATCCTGTGTGCTCGTGTCTTTGATTCCTCTCTGCCTCCGACAGGCTGATCTCCTGGTGATGTTTTAACAGACGCATTTCCGACTCAACCCCCCCCACCCCGGGCAGCCCATCCCAGGGCCATTCAAAACACACTCCAGCTTCAACACCAGCTGAAGACGACTGCTTCAAGGCCAGACATAACGGGCGTCAGAGCAGCACCCGGAGAACAGCCACCAAAGCGATCCAGCTGTGGAAACAGCGGTGGGTGCAGACGGTCAGCTTGTGCCCGAGCGCGAGCGCCGCGTCGCTCACCGTCGCCAGGCTCCGGGGCGTGCCAGACACTGAGACGATGGCCAGGGCCGTTTGCAAAGAAACGCGGCTCAGATGCGGATAAACTGGTTAGAAGGACTCCCGTGAGGCACCTTGCGATTAACCCGGGAGACCACGTCCGGGACAAGTTAACGAACACGAACGCTCGTCTAAGTTAACTCCGTTATCTCCTGTGGAAAACGTCGGTAACGAGCAGTTTCCTTGTTTCCTTGCAAGGGGGGCAGGAACATTTGCCAGCTCTGAGCCGCAAAGCCGCTGACCCGGTGAGGGGTGAAAACAGCGGCTCCTTGCAGCGCCAGGGGACAGCCACTCGCAGCAAAGTCGGCGCCGTACGAAGATTTCTAATTCACACCGGACGCGACGCAAGAGGAACCCGCAGCGCGATTTCGATGTCCCTTCCAACCCCTAATGACTGGGCCTAGGGGATCCTGCTCTGGCAGGGGGACTGGACCGGGTGATCTCTCGAGGTCCCTTCCAATCCCTGACGTTGGGTGACTCTGCTCTACACATTTCTACAGCCAATAACTAAGGCAGAAGCCATTAGAGCACCGGCCACGTCAAGGCATTTTATCAACTGCTAAATGCCTGAATATCTCCAAGTGCTGCTCCTATAAATCACCGGCTCACACGGATTTTAATGATTTAGTCCTTAGACACTTTCAAAAGGAGATAAATTAGAACCTAACTTTTCCTGGGTACGTGAAAATAGGCCCCCATCACCTCATTCGTTTTAACCTGCCTACGTGCAGGACAAACCAAGAAGAAACCTGGATGCAAAACCTGAGGTTCTTCTGAGCTGCTTCCTTTGTCTGCGCGGTGCTGGTCTGATGGAAGTCACGAGCTCGGGCGTACCTAGAGCTGACTGCAATGCACTGCCTCCCGCTTTGAAGTCTTACCTCTGCAGGTCTATGGAGAAGGTGGTAGAACCAAACACACCACTGCTGTCAAGATCAGCAGTCACCGTGTCCCACCTATGGATATGCAGAGAGGGCAGAGAGGGCAGAGAGGACCCTCTGTTTCTACACGCAGCCCCTGAAAGTGATCGTCCAGTTCTCAGTCCAGGCAGCAGAGCAGCTGTGACTTCATTGCTTCGGTTAGACTTTAATCGAATGTGCACGTTGGGATAGGGCAGAACGAGCCGCACGGCGGGTTCTAAAGCGTCTCGTGGATGAGGCTGCCAGGAATTCACCAGGCTCTGAAGTAAACCGGTAGTGAGTGGTGCCAGAGCCCGGGCAGGGGCTGCCCAGGGGGGTTGTGGAGTCTCCTTCTCCGGAGACGTTTCAAACCCTCCTGGCCATGTTCCTGTGCAGCTTGATCTAGGGGATCCTGCTGTGGTGGGGGCTTGGACTGGATGATCTCTCGAGGTTCCTTCTATCCCCCAATGTTCAGTGGTTCTGTGCCACCGCTCTGGCATTCCTCGCAGAGCTGAAGGCGGTGCAGTGAAGTCTCTCTACACACAGAAGTGGTGTTTGTGGCCCTGTCTGGACAAGCCAGCACGACCTGTAGCGTGGGAATGGAGCTGCAGCAGCCAGATGCCAGTGTCAGACCCCACCGAGATGACCCTCACGAGGAGAAAAGCCTGCAAGAGCTTGCAGTGCTGTCTGAGACCAGAGACAAACCACAACAAGCACTAGGGGAAAGGAACCTAAGAGAACAGATCATAGCTCGACACGGTTTCAGTGTGTGCACGCCTCAGCGATGACGACCTCCTGCTCCTGAAGCGTTAGGAGAGCAAATCCTTTTCACCACTTATTTCAGCAGCAGTCTGTGCATCACCTCCCAGCTTCATGCAGCATCCCGTGCTGCCAGACACACGGACTCCAGCCGGGTCACTTACCCACAGAAGGCCAGAGGGACAATAAGGTCACCAGGTCTGCTTTCCTACTGCAGGACAGTGAACCTCATCCAACTGTGTCTGAAATACTTGCAGCCAAACCCAAAGAGGAACATCAGCAAAAGGCTACCGACATCGATGGAGCACCAAAAATCCTCTGCCAATCCCACACCAGCATTAACTACTTCTAGCTCTCAGTAGTTCTACAGATACACTGCAGTGAGAACCTACATCACAGGATCACAGAACATTAGGGATTGGAAGAGACCCCAAAAGGCCAATCCCCCCCCACCCCAGCAGGAGCACCTAGATCAAAGCCGGCCCACACGGCCACATCCAGTGTCTGCAACAGCCACCAAGAACCCTGGTGCACAAGGCACAACATCAGAGAGGGAGGGAGGACAGAGCAGGGGACTGCCAGCCTGTTTCTGGAGAGCCTCAGCTGCTCCTGAAAAAGGCCAAGGCAGGTACCAGCAGAGGCTTCCCCAGGTGACTCACCTCCTCTGATTTTGTGCAGCACCCAAGGATCCTTACGGAGAGCCACGAGCAGGGTTATACCCCAAGGGACTCAGAAGCAAGACAGGCCAGCCCAGATGCATCTAGCACGTGAGGAGAGCTGCAGCCGCATGTGCCAGGGCTGGGGAGAGCCTTACCCTGTGAGCCGCAGAAGGAAAATCTTCCCCAGGGGGCTGGGGAAAGAGGCAGCTGAAGCAGAGCACAGCAGAGACGCTTTCGGGGCTGGTTTCCCTCATTCAGCGTTAGAAGACAGGGATTTTCTACGGTATCTGCCGCGGTGTCAAGCACCACCTCAAATACTACAGCCCAGATCTTGTAGGAGCTGCGGGGGGGATGCGCCAGTGGCAGTGTGCAAGCAGGTCCCACCTGGGGCAGGGTCAGCTGTGAGCAGGTGGCAGACACCGTCTCCAGGACGGCTCAGGGGGCTCCTCCAGCCTCAGTCATTCAGTGACCCTGTGCCCAGTGCAGCGCAGCGTGCAAGAAGATGGATGAGGAACTCGGCGGTTCCTCAGGGACTAGGTTTCCCGCGATCTCTGAGGACAGCACCTGCACCCCCAGCCGTCTCCCCAGCACAGAGGCGGAGAGCGCAGCACAGCCAGTGCGGGACACGGCCTCGAGCGCTGCCCTGCCTTCCTCTACACTTCCGACAGCGCGCTGCCACCACGGAGAGTCAGGCCCAGCTGGCAACAGGCCAGCAGCGTGTACGTGCCCGACCAACCGGCCCTGCTCGCACCCTTGATTACGGGGTGAAAGGAAGCCACTTAGAGAGCAGCTCAGCAGAGTTGTGGCTGCAGCATGAGCTCAGGGGCTGCCCGCCTGCTCCTGGGAGCAGACCAGACCAGACCAGCTGTTGTCACCAGAGGCAGCTGCCGCCCGGGGACCTGGCCAGGACCGCGGGGTGCACCCATTTACAAGAAACTGGCTCAAACCCAACCCCGCAGCCACGCGACCCCAAGGCGATGCTGCAGCACGCCGACAGCAGAAAGGAGAAAATCCTTCTAGCCCCAACAAAGCCCCAGCCCGGTGGAGCAGGACTGGACCTTCCAAAACTCTCAGTCCAGGGAAACACCAAACCAAGGCTGAGCTCGAGCTGATCCTGCCCACGCCATCTCTCCCAGAGCCGGGTTTTGCAGCAGTAGCCCAGCGTTCGGGCTGCTGCGGAGCACCGGGGATTGGGGGGGGGGGTGTTTCCTTTTCCAGCACTTGCTCCAGCAACAGGCTGAGGGGTGGGACATGCCAGCTACTCCAGACCAACCGAAGGGCTGTTCCAGACCCTCTGCTCAGCACAAGAGGACCTGGCGGTACTCACTGACAGCAACTGAATAGGAGCCAGCCGTGTGCCCAGGTGGTCCAGAAGGCAAACAGCACCCTGGCCTGCACCAGCAATAGTGCAGCCAGCAGGACTAGAGCAACTGTCCCCCTGTTAAGGCCTCACCTTAAGTACCGGGTGCAATTTGGGGCATCTCAGCACAAGAAGGACATTGTAGGGCTGCAGCGGGTGCAGAGAAGGGCAACGAAGCTGGTAAAGGGCCTGGAGGACAGGGCTGATGGGAAGCAGCTGAGGGAACTGGGGCTGCTTAGTCTGGAGAAGAGGAGGCTGAGGGGAGACCTTATTGCCCTCTACAGCTGCCTCAAAGGAGACCACAGAGAGGTGAGGGTTGGTCTCTTCTCCAAGTCACCAGCGACTGGACAAGAGGAAATGGCCTCAAGTTGTGCCAGGGGAGGGTTAGATCGGACAGTCAAGACGTGTGATGTCAAAGATGGGACCTATGACATCACAGAGAGACAATGCAACGGTAGGTGGTGTCACAGTCACAACTCACGACATCACGGAGAGACAACGCAATGGTAGGTGGTGTCGTGGTCACAACTCACGACATCACGGACTGATGACATCCCAGGTGTATCACCTCACAGCTGGGAGTGATGACACCGCAGTCCACAGTGATGTCCCAGATCTACAAGTCAACAATTCCATCACCTCGCAGCTGGGACTCAAGATCTTGTCACAGCTGGAACTTTTGACACCATAGTAAAACACTGCCGTACTCTGAGGGCATCACAAGGCAGTGAATTCAGAGAGTCAACGTCACATCTTGGCTAGCTCCAGGGCAGGACTTTGCTGACAGCACCCCTCAGCTCTGCTCTGCTCCAAAGCCCAGCTGTTACAACAGCTACCTGCTGTGCCCTAGTTCTGCCCTAGCAAAGCCTCCAGCCACTGTGGGAGGAGATAAGGTCCCCAGAGTGGGGGGCGGGAAGTGGGTGGAGAAGGCAGTGTGCGCTACTTCTCCCACGGGGAAAGGCAACCCGTTCGTGGCGTTGTCTTTGCCCAAGGAGCTAGGTGACAGTGGGTAATGCAGCAGGATGGGAAGGCCTGGTGTGTACCTCAAGGAGATTTCACGGTGTGGGGGGGGGAATAATCTGGGATGTGGGTTGTGTGTTGTAGGAAGTGACATGGTGGGAATGACCTGAACAGACACAAAATGAGATCCACAAGGAGAAAGCAGCATCCACGCAAGCGCGTGAGCCAAACCGTGCCCAAAACCTACCTGCCATCAACCAGGTATTAGTGGTCAGTACCAGACGTATCAAACATACTGGGAGAAAAAACAAGTCTGGTGCTTCTGCGGACTTGTTTAAGCACCTGGCGTGGCACAGGGAACAGAGCTATGATGTTTTGCTAGGGGGCAAGTACGGAAGGGAAACACCTCAGCCTGAGCCGCCTTTTGGATTCTAGTGAAGCTCCCCACCTGGCGTTGGCAGAAGACACTTCTGCCCTTCTGTCAGAGGGCAGCGATCCCCTGAGCTCAGCAGCCCCAGGCAGGGCTCACCTGCGTAGGTCAGTCAAACTGTGTGCAGGGTGGCTAGAGCAGCCGTTCTCAGCTGGCCTCAGAGCTCCCCATGAGGGGCTCCGGCCAGAGGAGAACAGAGAAGAAGCTGCAGAGAGTGGGGCCCAGGGCCGAAAGATACCTCTGCGCTGCAACAGCCACCTCACGGCCAAGGTTGCCCCTGCCACACAATCCCCCCTCCACCTCTGCAGGGCTGCAGCCAGAGACTGGAGCTGGAAGCTGCTCTGCCATGCAAGTCATAGGAAGCCTCCTCGGGCTGAGCCAGCTGAAGCCATGGGAAGCTGCCATGTGGAATGCTTCTAGGAGGCCCGCTACGGGAGGAAGGAGCCGAGCGGCCAGGTACCTGCAGCAGGAGAAGCAGCGGCCAGGCTCCATCCTGAAGAGCCAAGTGAGCCCCCCCGAGTCTCCAACCACCCGCACGCCGCAGCCACCCTACCTCTCCCCAGCCAGTCCCGTTCTGGGACGGCTCTCGGCAGTCTCGGAGCGGGGCCAAGAGACACCCCCGCCCACCCCAGCCACACGGACACCGCCGGCACCCGCCCGTCCTGGGGCGGCATCAGCGGCAGCACCGCGGCCCGCAGCCCCGGCACCTCCTCACGCAGGGGCACAGCGCAGAGGGGGCCCTGGGCGCCACCGCACCCGCACCCCGCATCACACACACCCACCCCCCAC
>JAOXOE010032558.1:0-10917 GCA_028565055.1 Phoeniculus purpureus
GGGAGATGGAGATGAGATCTGAGGCAGAAATTGCTCCCTGTGACGCTGCTGAGGCCCTGGAACAGGCTGCCCGGGGAAGCTGGGGCTGCTCCATCCCCCCTGGCAGTGCCCAAGGGCAGCTTGGCTGGGGCTGGGGGCACCTGCTCTGGGGAGAGGTGTCGCTGTCCCTGGCTAGGGGCTGGCACTGGGGGAGCTCTGAGCTCCCTCTCAACCCAGCCACTCTGTGATTCTCAAAGTACTTTATGAAACCAGAGAAATGAGCCTCAAGAACTTTATACGACCGAGGCTGTAGCGGTCGCGATGCTGTAACTCACCTGAGCCTTTGCTGCGTGTTTGAAGCTCATTGAGAGGAGAGGGATCGCTTGAGCGCTCTGAGCGATGCCCTGGGGTTCTATCAAGCAGCCTGCAAACCCCTTCTGTGCACAGAGGGCTTTGGGCTCTATCAACCCCAAAATAACAATGAAAAGAGGAGTCGTGTCTTGCTGGACTGTCTGGGTGCAAAGGGGTGACCTGGGCTCTGCTGTTAGACCCCAGGGTTCTCAAAACAGGCGGTGCTTCTCGAGAGGAACGTCACAGCCCTGGGGAGAGCCTGGGGAGAGTCGTGAAGCACCATCCAAAACCCTAAAGTTCACCCTAAGTCTTTATTTTCTTTGTTTCTCTCTTTCCCATCAGATTTCCTTTGTATCCCAAAGGAGGGGAGAAGCTGCAGTTTGAATACGGCGTGTATCTGCTCAACAAGAACATCGCCCAGGTGGGTGCAATGGGGTGCTGGCTCCGTCCTGATTCACCCAGGGGAGGTTGTGGAGATGTTGTTCCGCTGGCTGGCTTCGCTTCCTGCTCTGTGCTTGAGATTTTCTTCTGTCAGCTGAAGAAAAGGAGCCTCTGGCTGATAACAGGGTCTGTTCCTTTGTGTTACGAGGCTACAGCTGCTGGTCTGAGAGTTGCTGAAGTTTTCCTGAGGTTGTCTCGTTTGTTGAGCAGAGACCGTCTTGGTCTTCACAGCTGCCTGACAGGGGGGTGCAGAGAGCTGGGGGTTGGTCTCTTCTCCCTGGTCACCAGCCACAGGACAAGAGGGAATGGCCTCAAGTGGTGCCAGGGGAGGATGAGCTTGGCCATCAGGAGAGACCTCCTCCCTGCCAGAGTGCTCAGGGGCTGGAACAGGCTGCCCAGAGATGGGGGAGTCGCTGTCTCTGGAGGGGTTCAACCACCCAGTAGCTGTGGCCCTGGGGCAGAGGGTTTGGTTGGCAGGTGGAGCTGAGCTTAGCTGCTCCCCAGGAGTGTTTTGTTCCTCTCTACTCATCCCTACTCCTTCAACAGCCCATCCCCAGCAGGCTGCACCCTCAGGTGCCAGGAGGTTCTCGTCCATTCCAGCAGACCGATGCCGCTCCGGTTGCTGAGCCGCTTGCACAGCTCAGAAATCAGACCGACCTGACACTTGTACTCTCAAAAAAACCCCAACCCGATTTATTTTCGTTTCAAGACTCATTTCTAGTCGCTCCGTTTCTTTTTCCAGTCCTCTCTTCCACCACTTCTCCCCCGCCACTTATTCCCTGCCCCAAACTGCAGCAAAGCTGCTGGGAAGGGGGTTGGTTTTGCTGCTGCTGGTTTTTTCTGAAGCGTGGTTGGCTTTCTGCAGCCCTCTGGGCTCGTGCCCGTGCTCCGTGTATTTTGGAAGATAACCCCTGGCGGCTCTGAAACGACTCCGAGGCTAAAGTCAATCAAGCCCTGCTAATCACGGAAAATTCACTTCACCGAGCTGCTAATAGAACCTGGAGTGGGGCTCTTTGTTGCTGCTGTGAATAATAGCAGCCAGCTGTTCGCACTCGACTTCCACGGGGAAGAGCAGCGAGAAGGAAAGGGATTACGTGCTCTTCGCTCCAGGTGCTTTGAGGGCTTTTTCTCTCCGCTGCCCTCCAGTAACTGCTCCCCTTAATCTCCTCGTCTGTAGATACAGCAGCTCCTTCTGTCACCTGCGGGTCGGGATGCTGCTGCTTCGTTAGCTGGTCAGCCTCTCGTGGGTTTGTGCTGAGGTTCGGTGCTGGGGCTGCTCAGGCTGGAGAGAAGGAGGCTGAGGGGAGACCTTCCTGCTGTCTGCCACTGCCTGAAGGGAGCTTGGAGAGAGCTGGGGGGGTCGGTCTCTTCTCCCCAGTCACCAGCCACAGGACAAGAGGAACCAGCCTCAAGTGGTGCCAGGGGAGAGTGAGATTGGCCATCAGGAGAAATCTCCTCCCTGCCAGAGTGCTCAGGGGTTGGAACAGGCTGCCCAGACATGGGGGGAGTTGCTGTCCCTAGAGGGATTCAACCACCCAGTAGCTGTGGCCCTGGGGGACAGGGTTTGGTGGTCAGGGAGTGGTTGGGGTGCTGGTTGGACTGGGTGATCTTGGAGGGCTCTTCCAACCTTAATGATTCTATGACTTGTCATCTCTGAGCTGTTACCACTGTAGGACCTCCTGAAAAATCTCTCGTTCTCATTTCATCCTTGTCCTTACCCAAAGGACTCTGGACTCTCAGACAGGCGGTTGCTCACCTACGTTGGCTTCCGAGCCCTTGCAGTTGGTTTCTGAACTCGCTGGCCCGGTGTTTAAATCTCATAAAACTAAATGAAGGCTGTAAGTAGGAATTTGTATTAAAAACTTTCCAGGTCTACATGGGGTCACTGGTGCTGGTTTGAGCCAGTCGAGTCGCTGGCCAACCTTTGAAGTGGTTTGTGGAGCACCAGTGCTTCACGTGTTAGTGCTTAAGGTCCTCTGCTTCGAGTATAAAACCAGAATAAAACCAAATCAGAGTTTAAGGCGGGGGGGGGGCTTCTGCTACTTACTTAACCAGGAGAGTGTTACTGAAGCCCGTAGAAGCTGTTGTAGTCACCTTTGGTTCAGCATCTTTGGTCGAATGTCGCAGCTTTTTCTAGTTCTGCCAAGGGGAGATTCCTGGGAGGGAGCAGAACAGGTAGAGAAGTTCCAGAAGGACACAGGGGTGGGTAGTTGTGGAGAGAGGTTCTATTCCCCATCTACTCTGCCCTGGGGAGACCACAACTGGAATCTTGTGCCCAGCTGTGGGCCCCTCAGGGCCAGAAGGACACAGAGCGGCTGGAGAGAGCCCAGTGCAGAGCCACAGGGATGATGGAGGGAGGGAGAGGAGCATCTCCCTGCTGAGGGCAGGCTGAGGGAGCTGGGGCTCTGGAGCTGGGAAAAAGGAGCCTGAGGGGTGACCCCTTGGATGCTGATCAGTATGGGAAGGGTGTCAGGAGGATGGAGCCAGGCTCTGCTCAGGGGCACCCAGGGACAGGACAAGGGGCAGCAGGTGTGAGCTGGAGCAGAGGAGGTTCCCCATCAGTGTGAGAAGGACCTTGTTGGCAGTGAGGGTGCCAGAGCCCTGGCAGGGGCTGCCCAGGGGTGTTGTGGAGTCTCCTTGTCTGGAGACATTTCAAACCCTCCTGGACTGTCTCTGTGCGACTGGATCTAGGGGATCCTGCTGTGTTTGGGGGGACTGGACTGGGTGATCTCTGGAGGTCCCTTCCCACCCCTAATGACTGGATCTGGGGGATCCTGCTGTGGCAGGGGGATTGGACTGGATGATCTTTGGAGGACCCTTCCAATCCCTAATGACTGGATCTAGGGGATCCTGCTGTGGCAGGGGGGTGGCACTGGGTGATCTCTCGAGGTCCCTTCCGTCCCTAATGCTCTGGGAGTCTGTGAGTTGTTTCTCTGATTTCCCGTTGCAATCACCTGCAGTTCTGGCAGCGGGGAGGACCGTGAAGGAGGAACAAGTGGAGCTGGGCTGATGCGGAGCCCAGTCTCTGCAGTAAAAGCTCTTCTGTGGAGATCAAGTGGCCGTGTTTTGTAAACCAGCGGGATAATGACAATGAAACCCCCACATCTCACACTGGGGAGACTTCAGCTGGAATTAGAAGCAGCGCGGTGGAGCATTTATTTGGAGAAACTTGCTTGGCTGGTGCATTCCAGAGTCCAAACAATGTGTGTTAATTCCGAGGGCTCCTAATAACTTCCATCTGGACGTGAGGCACAAATTGTTTCAATCCCCCTCTTTTCTCCCTGTAAAACTGGATCCCTCACGCAGGTCGCAGAGCAGCCCTTTTCGGTTGGAAGCTGTTAGCCAAGGGCGTAAATTTCCAGGGAAGATTTCAGCTCTCTGACTCTAATGAAGAGACCAATGTGGGTTCAGGTTTGTTTTTCAAAGGGGAGTGAGTGGCTTGTGTGTCCAGGGAAGGGGCTGGAGGACAGGGCTGAGAAGGAGAGGCTGAGGGAGCTGGGCTGGTTGGTCTAGAGAGAAGGCGGCTGAGACCTTCTTGCTCCCTACAGCTCCCTGACAGAAGGGTGGAGAGAGGTGGGGGTCGGTCTCTTCTTCCCAGTCACCAGCCTTTGCCCCACAAACAACTGTTCTTTGTTGACTTGAAAAGCCTTGAAGGAAGTTGTGGCGCTTGGAGACCTAGCACCAGCGATAGGACAGGAGGAAGCGGCCCCAAGTGGTGCCAGGGGAGGGTGAGGTTGGCCATCAGGAGAAATCTCCTCCCTGCCAGAGTGCTCAGGGGTTGGAACAGGCTGCCTGGCGAGGGGGGGGAGTCACTACCCCTGGAGGGGTTCAACCACCCAGTAGCTGTGGCCCTGGGAAGAGGGTTTAGTGGGCAGGGTGGGGTTGGGGTGCTGGTTGGACCTTGGAGATCTCTTCCAGCCTTCATGGTTCTATGATTTTAAGACTGCCCAGAGGGATTGTGGACTTTCCTGCTCTGGAGACGTCCCAAACCCTCCTGGATGTGTCCTGTGGGGTCTGCTCTAGCTGACCCTACTCTGGCAGGGGGTTGGACTGGATGATCTCCAGAGATCTCTTCCAACCCCAACTGTTCTGTGATTCTGTGTGACCCCTGCCTTGGGTGGGACAGAGATGTAGACCTGGCTAAGAGCCCTCTCCCAGGTCCCCGTGCAGTGGTCACTGTCATTCCCAGACCCTCGATTGCTTGTGGCCAATCTAGTTCAGGTCCTTCCTTAGATCTGCCCAGGGTGGGGGTTGAGTCCCCGTCCCTGGAGGAGTTTAAAAGTTGCTCAGATGTGGTTTAGGGGTGATGTCCGAGCTCCTTCCCAACCTGAACCTGCGTGTGGTCCAAGTGAGTGTGTCTCAGATCTGAGCGTGAGCGAGCGTGTCTCAGCCCGGTTCATCGCTGGAGGTGATCGCGGAGGCTCTGCGGTTGGTGCCGTCGCAGCGAACGCGCCCGGGCATCGCCCGCGGGGTCCGTGAAGCCTTCGGGTTGCGCCTCACGAGCTAACAGGGGCTTCTTGCGCTTCCCTTGCCATGCAGCCGCGATTCCTTCTCTCAGACAACTCGTGAGGGGCGCTCAACCCATCCTCGCGTTCCCACTGGCGGGTTTGCTCAGCCCTGGCCAGAGGCCAGTTCTGCCGGTCGTTAGCAGCCCATGAACTTTGCTGTTTGACTCAACAAGGACAGATCAGCTCCCCCAGGGACGTTTGTGTCCACCTCAGCACAGATCCAAGCGCAAGGAGCTCGTGCCTAGTCCTCCTCCTCCGCCTCGTGTCCACAGGGTGGCAGCCGGTGCCTTCTGTCACCGGCGAGCGATGGCCATCGGCCAGCTCTGCTCTCCTGGGACCGAGCCTCTTGCTTCAGTTGCTAGTTGAGGTTAACACTCACCGAAGTGGAGAGCAAGAGCGAGGGAGCTTCTCAGCGTCTTTGAGCTCCTGAGGGTCCGACGCTTGGGTCACAGCCCGCCCGCGGGAGGCTGCAGGCTTGGGGGCGCGTGGCTGGAGAGCTGCAGCCAGAGCGGGCTCTGGGGGTGTTGGCTGGCAGTCGGCTGAACGGGAGCCAGCAGGGTGCCCAGTGGCGTCCTGGCTTGGGTCAGCCCTAGTGTGGCCAGCAGGGCTGGGGACGTCATTGCCCCCCTGTGCTGGGCACTGGGAATAGGGGTTCACTGGGGAGGCCTCCCCTTGAGTACTGGGGGTAGTTCTGGGCTGCTCACTACAAGAAAGAGACTTAGGGGCTGGAGAGGGGCAACAAGGCTGAAGGGTCTGGCGCACCAGTGGTGGAACTAGGGAGAAAAAGAGGCTGAGGGGAGACCTTCTGGCTCTCAGCAGCTCCCTGAACTTGAGTAGGTTGGAGCAAGGAGGGGCTCAGCCTCTTCTCCCTGGTGGCAAGTGATAGGAGCAGAGGAAGTGGCTGCAGCTGCCCCAGGGGAGGTTCAGGCTGGATGTTGGGAAGAACCTCTTCACCCAAAGGGTTCTCAAATGCTAGAACAGGCTGCCCAGGGCAGTGCTGGAGCCCCTGTGCCTGGAGGGGTTTAAAAGGCAGGTAGATGTGGTCTTGAGGGACATGGGGTAGGGGTGAGCTGGCAGTGCTGCCTCAAGTGTTGGACTTGATGGTCTGTAAAGGTCTCTTCAAACCAAAGCGACTCTGTGATCCTCTCGCAGCAGCCCGGAGGAGAAGCTGAGTGTCTGGGTGATCGGAGGAGTGAGAAACTGACCCAAAAAGCAGCTCCTAGGCATGAAAACGGGGCACGATGGGGGGTTCTGCCTCTGGGAAGTCCACTGGACTTGTGAGAGGATCAACTCCGCGACCGCAGCTCCTCGGCTCTTCCACGGGAAGCCGAACGGCAGAGAGGCTGGAGCCGGCAATTAGCTTTGGCAAGGAGCAGCCACCGAGCCGGAGGGTCTTTACGAGGTCTGCGGGCGTCGCCGGGGGTGCGGCGGTTACGGCCCTCGGGGCGGAGGATCCTGTGGCTCGCACGACTCCCGGCGTTTACGAGGGCCCCCCGAACCTGAGAGCCTCGGAAGGATTCGCTGGCCGGAGCGCGGCCAGAGGCTGCTCCGTGGGAGCCGCAGCCGAGCCCCTCGTCTTGCAAAGCGCCCGGCGCTTGCGCGGACGTCGAGGGAAGGGGCTGCACCTGAACACCGCAGCGAAGCTTCGGCGGCTGCCTCGAGCCGGAGGCTGTCGGGGAGAGGCTTCGTTCCTCAAGGTCTCGGAGGGTAGCGCCGGGCTGAGCCCTGCCAGATCGTGTCGGATCGGGGAATTTCCACGGGAGGGGGTTTGTTTTTTGGAAGACTTTCCTTTTTCGTCTTTCTTTCCCTTTCCTGTGGCCTGTGCCAAGAGAAAATAGGTTGAAATGAGGCTGGATTAGCTGTAACAACAGTCACCCTTTCATTCAGATGAAAGGCTGCCGAGCCCTGCCCGCGGGCTGCTCCGTGCTGCCCACCGAGAGCCAACGGGAACTTGCTTCGGGGAGGAGACGCTGGCCCTGACCCATCCCCACGCCTGCAGCACGAGCCTGGGCTCAGCGTCCTGCTCTGCTCACAGAGGACACGAAGTGAGGGTACTCCCCACCTCTTGTGGGGACCCCACGAGCCTGTTCCACATGTAAAGTCCCTTCTGAAGCTTAGGACACCCTGTGGAGGATCAGCTGTGGGCTCTGCAAAGAAAGTGATTCCTCTGGGAACCTGCAGGAAGGCTGCAGAGGGGCTTTTCCCAAGGGGATCCAGTGACAGGACAAGGGGAGATGGTTTGGAACTGAAGGAGAGAAGGTTCAGCCTAGATCTGAGAAAGAAGCTCTTCAGTGCCAGGGTGGAGAGACTCTGGAATTGACTGCCCCGAGAAGCTGACAGTGAGGAGAACCTTCTCCCTGGAGATGGCCCTCAGCCCTTGGCACAGGAGACGTTTCAAACCCTCCTGGGCTTGTTCCTGTGGGACTGGATCTAGGGGATCCTGCTGTGGCAGGGGATGGGACTGGCTGGTCTCTGGAGGTCCCTTCCAACCCCTAATGACTGGATCTAGAGGATCCTGCTGTGGCAGGGGATGGGACTGGATGATCTCTCGAGGTCCCTTCCAACCCCTGATGACTGGATCTAGAGGATCCTGCTGTGGCAGGGGGATGGCACTGGCTGGTCTCTTGAGGTCCCTTCCCCCATCCCTAATGTTCTGGGATTCTGTGATCCCAAAGGTCTTTTCCAACCTGAATAGTTCTGTGATTCCGTGGTTCTAAACCCATCTACGAGTCCATGAGTAGATCCCACAGGCCCCAGCGCTGCAGCTTAGGTTCTGTCAGCAGCCCCACGTAGCTGCTCCGATCGAGGACCGCTAGCTCCGTGTAGCGCCACAAGCCAAGCGTCGCGTTCAGGAGCCCCGGTCGTTGTAAGCGGCGCTGGTTTCCCCCGGAAGGCGCGAGGACGCGCGCCGCTTCAGAGAGCAGCGGGCAGCCCTTCGCCGCTGCCCCGCGGCTGTTTGTGCAGCGGCTCTGAGCGTTGCCACGAGTGCGCTGCGTGGTCATCTGCGCCCCGGCCGGCCCTGCTCCGCGCTCGGAAAACTCGTCCAGGATCCTGTAAAACACCGAGAGAAGCCCTCGTCTTGAGTTGCTGCCCCGGCCGTCTGACGTCCCCTGCAAGCCCTCGCTCGCCGCACGGCCTCCCGCGGGCGCTGGAGGAACAGGAACACTTCTGCTTCTATTTTTGTGTGTAGCTCTGGCCATTTGTGCAGCAGATGTCCTGGTGCTCTCAAGAAGAGCAAAACCCAACTGCTGGTGGAACTGCAGATGCTTCTAAATTGCTCTTGACTGCCTTAACGTGAGTGCGGTGGTGGGTCGGGTCAGCGCTGGTGTAGGAGCAGTTGGCTGTGGATTGAGATCTTGAGAGCAGGCAATCACAGAGTCCTGGAGGTTGGAGAGGACCTCTAGGATCATCAACCCAGCAGCTCCATGACCATGTCTCAAAGAGCCACATCTGCTCACCTGGACGCCAAAGGGATGACAGTGCTGGAGGACAGACAATACAGAATCATAAAGTTGTTCGTGTTGGAAGAGACCTTCAAGATCAAGTTCAACCTTCAACTCAACACGTCCGTGACCACTAGACCGTGATCCAAAGAGCCACATCTGCTCACCCAGAGACTAAAGGGGTGATGTCAGTGCTGGGGGTGTCATTGTAGACACAGATCCTATAGAATCATAGACTTGTTTAGGTTGGAAGAGACCTTCAAGGTCACCAGGTCCAACCATCAACCCAACCATCCCAAGGCCACTGCTGCACCTTGTTCCTAAGCTCCAGATCTCCACGATGTTTAGAACAGAACATACCAAACCCACCCCAGGAGTGGCTGGTGATTTAAACTTTATTAGCACAGTCTGAGCTCCCAGGGCTCAGTCCAAGCCTTGGCTTAGGCTGAGCTGAGCACGGCTGAAGAACAGCATGGGAAATGCTGAACAGATGAGTTCAGAGCTGGAGTCGTTCCGTGCTCCCAAGGAAGGACATTCCAGGCCAGGTCCTCTGCGCTGTCTGGCTGGAAGTCAAAGGAGATGCTTGTGCACCGTGAGTCACAAAATGCAAGGATTGGGGTGGGTTTCCCATGGGACTGATACCTGGAGACACAATTGTGATTCCTTGGGTTTGTCTGGTTAACAAACCGACTGAGCTGGTGGTGGTTGGATACTGGGAATGGCTGTGAGCTGGAGCACAGGGGGCTCCACATCGGTCTGAGAAGGACCTTGTTGGCAGTGAGGGTGCCAGAGCCCCGGCAGGGGCTGCCCAGGGGGGCTGTGGAGTCTCCTTCTCTGGAGACGTTTCAAACCCTCCTGGGCTGTTCCTGTGTGACTGGATCTAGGGGATCCTGCTGTGGCAGGGGGATGGGACTGGATTGGTCCCTTCCAATCCTTAATGTTCTGTGATCAGGTGAAGTCAACAGTCTTCCAGAAAACAGTTTCCAAAACAGAGCCAAAAGCATCTTTTCCTCTATGAAAGGTCAAAGTGGGGATCAGAAATGTTTGTTTGGCACCATGCACCGGGTTTTAGTTGGTCAAGAAGAGGTCTAGCAGTCACCTCTGCAGCAATGACCATGCGATCAATTCTAAAAATGGTTAACAAAACAGTAGTGAAGCATGAAATGTGCAGTGGAGAGGACAACTCCATGCAGGGTGGGTTAGCACAGTACATACCCAGATAGGATCTCTTGGGAGGTGCTTTGATTTCTTCGTCCTTACTATCTGCAGTTACAGAAAACACAGTTGAGGAGACAAAACAAGAAAGGAAAGACAAACAGACTGGTGTGATTAAGGGCAACAGTGGGTCTTTTAGTCACAGTTTAGTCAGTTAGTACACTTTGCTTATAAAAAAGTAAACACAACATGCTGGAAAGTTTAGTCTCCATGCTCTCTGTAAGGCTCTGGCCCCATGGTGTTAAGAGAGGGTCAGGCAGCAGGAAGCCCCAGAACACCCAGAACAGTCTCAATGCACAACCCAACAGCAACGAACCTGGGGGGAGAAAACGAAGGGTTTGAAACAGTGAAACAGACAGTTTGGCTCTCAGTATAGGTACGGCTCAGGTTCAGAGAAAACACATCACCCTGGGACACTGAGGGCACGGCCCTGAGCAGATCAGCAGCCCAGATAAACATCTCCTGGGGTACCTGCGCTCTACAGGCTGGGAGCAGTCTGGCAGAGAAGGACCTGGGGGGTTCTCACTGACAGGAGGCTGAAGCTCAGCCAGCAGGCTGCCCAGATGCTACAGTGGCATTCCTGGCCTGGATCAGTAATAATGTGGCCAGCAGGAGTAGGGAGGGGATTGTCCTCCTGCACTCAGCACTGGGAGGGTGCACCTTGAGGACTGGGTCCAGTTGGGGGCACCTCAGGACAAGGGAGACATCGAGGGACTGGAGCAAGGGCAGAGGAGGCAACAAAGCTGGGGAAGAGCCTGGAGAATCACTGTGATGGGGAGAGATGGAGAGAGTTGGGGCTGCTTAGTTGGAGTAAGAGGAGGCTGAGGGGAGCCCTCATCGCTCTCCACAGCTCTCTGAAAGGACCCTGCAGAGATGCTCGGCTGGGCTCTGCTTATAGGTCAGCAGTGACAGAAGCAGAGGGAAGGGCTTCCAGCTCCAGCAGGGGAGGGTCAGACTGGCCATCAGGAAGAAATTCTTCC
>JAOXOE010032559.1:0-10917 GCA_028565055.1 Phoeniculus purpureus
GAGGGTGACAGAGCACTGGAAGGGGCTGCCCAGGGGGGTTGTGGAGTCTCCTTCTCTGGAGATGTTTAAAACCCACTGGACATGTTCCTATGTGATTTGGTCTAGGTGATCCTGCTGTGGCAGGGGGATTGGACTGGATGATCTTTCGAGGTCCCTTCCAGTTCCTCATGTTCTGTGATAACTGGGAAGTGAACCCTTCTGTATCCTGTATTTTCTCAACATCTCTGCAGTGGGGTAGACGTGAGAGTGTGTGATGACTTTGTTGCCAGCTGTGTGGGCTTAAACCATGACAGTCCCTGATTCTAAAAGCTGTGTTAGGGTCATTTGAAGCTAGATTTCGAGGCAGTGCTGAAAGTTCCTAGTCACTGCATTTCCAAGGTGACTAGAATAGGAAGGGTGAAGTGCTGCACCCTCTCAAGATCTGCAATGGAATCTACTTGTCAAGCTGCATATTGCTACTGTCTGTCTCCCCACATCAGCTCTCTAGATCTAGTGGGTCTTCTTCCCCAAACATTTTTGTCAGTCTCTTCCTGCGAAGGTGTGTTCAGGATGGTCTGATGAGTGAGGCAAGCCACTAACTACCTGCCCATCCTCTGAGGGCTACAAAGCAGGCTCCTGTGGGTTTTCCATAAGTGGCTCTTTTCAACATTTTCTCTTACCTCTCGAAAGCAGCCAGTGGTTGAGCACAAACCTTCCTGATACCTGTCCTGAGGTCAAGACAATTATTCCACTCTTTGCCCACAGCCACTGAGGCAGTCACACTTTTGCACCAACCCAGCAGGCTGTAGTCTTACCCAGAGAGGTTTACACCTTGTTGACACCTGCATAGTCACCAACAGCCTATTCCTCCTTCCCAGTACTCCCCAGTGCTCTCCCGAATAGCAGATGTTTTTAATACCACTTCCCTTTCTGAACTCAAAGGCAGATAGTCCTTCAGCCAGAAAGTTCTCTATCTTGAGTGCAAATTTCTCAGGGAGCTGGAACAGCCGTATTTTGGTAAGGTACCAAGAACAAGAGTATGTAGTTGTTTCCATCAACACATGAAGTCAGATTCCTTTCCCAGGAAGGGAATATCAGGGATTTGGTTGTAATCTTGGCCAGTTCTGCAAGCTCCCAGCTGCCACAGACAAGGTTTGATCCACCCATGTGAGCACAGTCCCATTACTTCTTGTCTTGCTAGCCCATCCAGTCACTGCCTGTTGATATCTACCTCTCCAGTTCTTGTGATCTGGGCACACACACTTCCTCAGCTGCCAACGAACAGATGAGAGAACACTTGTGTGCCCAAGTCACAAGTGCACACAAGAATCAGCTGGTCTAATTGGACTTATTTATGCCATTAATTTCCAGTGGGACAGCAGTGGTCTTGCCAAACCCTGCTCTTGGTTGTCCCTAAACACTTGCTAGTTGCTGCAACAGAAACAGGGCTTGTCAGGGAAGCAGCAAATCCCTTTGTTTTCAAACACTGCTGAGCAGCACTGCCTGGATGCCATTCCCTTGCTGCTGGCCACTGCCTGGGTGAGCACTGTGAACCCAGAGGTAAAGGACTTTCATAGCCCATTACTCAGCCTCCTGAGCCATGCAGTTCCCAGCTGCTAGTGCTCTGGACAGATCACCACGATACGCAGAGGCTCAGTCCCTGCTCTTTTCCTCCTCCACTCTCAGCTTTGAAACAGTGTGTGCAATCACACTTCACTCTTTAAATGGTTTTCTTTCCTCCTCAGCGGATCTGCTTCTAGCCTGTCACCTTGAGGGCATAGGGAGGACCACGTTCAGTACTTGGGGAAATGTCATGTTTAACCCCATGCGTGGTGGGAGCTGGAAGCATCCTTTATCAGGAGCACCGTGGGTAAGAAGCTGAGAACAGGTTGTATCGTAACATGGGTGCTTCCAGCATAAGGGACTCAATTGCTGCACAAAGACTAGGATGTGCTCCAAGCTCCTCAGTCTAATAGGGAGTTATTCTCCTTTACAGAAAGCCAGTCAAAGCTGGGGGGATAAAGGATTTACCTGAGAAGGCTGTGGCTGTCCTGGACATCACAGGTGGTTCTGCACTGCACCACCACCCCTCCAGTTAGTCTCCTGACATCCAAAACCCGGCACTGTCACATCCCTGCTGAACTGCAGATAAGGAGCAGCAGGGCACCATGAGAGAAGCTCCATTCAAAGGCAGTGTGCCCACTCCCAGAACAGCAGATACACAGAGGAGTAAAGAGAGGTCCTTACAGCTACTTCCTAATGGTCTGTTAATTTCAACAACATCCCAGTAAACACATTACAGAAGGAACAACAGCCCAGCAGTGATTTCAAGTTCTATACCAACATCTGCTTGTCAGCGCAGAAGAGAAAATGGGTTTTAAGAAGAGAGGCTATTGGTAGGTCAGTGTGATGCTTCTCCTCAAAACCAGTGCAGCCCCCTGGTTCAGCTTCCCAAGGCTCTTGCCATCACCTCACTGTATCTCCATCCTTGTAGAAAAGGCCATTTGCCAGCCCAAGCTCTGCCAGGGCAAAATACGTCCCAAAAAACCATCTTCCAGTCCCAGGGAGAAGACTACCTCCTCACGAGCATGGTCTAACCAAAGCACAGAGCGTGGGCAATGCAACGACGGGCAGAGTGGCTTGGCCACATGAGGAGCAGCAGGCAGCGATATTTGGGAGCAGCCCGTGCTGAGGAGAAGAGCGAGGACTGACTTTCTATTCTGGGGCTGTTTGTGCTTCCTGTTTGGTGCAACAGCCTCAAAGGGAAATTAGTATTTACAGGGCTCTGGTCACGTCATCCCATTGTTCCCATACAGTTGGGAGGCTGCTGGGAGAGAGGAAGAGAGAGCGAAGCATCCCAGCAGGCTGCCCCAGCCACGGCTCTCTGCCGGCAGCGGCACTTTGCAGAGGGGCAAAGCAAAAGGCATGGGGAAGTGCCTCTTGCTCCCACCTCTTGCCATGGGAACAGCGTGGACAGGGGCAACCAGAGAGCCAGCAGCACTGCTTCTTCCTCCCCAGGCATCTTCTGGCAGCAGAGAAGGCGAGAAGGGCAGAAGCAGCTCTCTAGCAATCTAGAGGATACAAACGCACCCTAAAGTCCTTGTACGCCAAATGACAAGAACTTCAGAGCTTTTTGAGGGTTTCCCACTGGTTCAAGCCAATCCCTTTTCCAGAGCAAAATCAGAAAAGCTGTGTTTTCTGACGCACACAGGTCACCATCATGCCACTAAGAGATCAAGTGCTTTTACCACATTTACCACAGTCAAGGAGAGGAGTCTCCTGCAAAGAGGGGGCATCACAGCAGAGCGTGGAGGTGCCCCAAGTAGAGACAACAGACCTCTTCAGCCTACCTGGCCCAGATCGCTCACATGAATAGGCTTGCACAGCAAAGTAGACACCAGGAGAGAGGAAAGGAGCCTCACGAAGAGCATTTGTGGAGGAAAGGGAGGATACACACAGGGTGGGAGGATACAGAAGCAGCAAAAGGAACAGAGAAACAATACCTGCACACCACAGGAACCCTCAGCAAGAAGCAGCACAGCACGAGCAAAAGCCACTTCGGGATGTTGCTCCTCAGTGTCGCACAGCATCTCAGCTAAGCACAGGGGAAGCTGTTTTGGTCTTGATTGGAGGCAGGAGCAAAGCACAGCAGGAACCATGATTGTGTCAGTACTAAGCCCCAGGTGAAGAGAGGGAGACCTTTTATAGGCAAGACTGTCTGGGTTAAGGGATGGCAAATCTCTCTGATTATATCCTTCACCTGTGCCAGAAGAGACCTGCATCTCCTAGGGCTGCACAAGAAGGAAGCTGATGAAGCATCAAGATGATGAAGGAATAGGGGTTGTAAAAGTTCCCACATCAGTAACACTCTGTTTCAACTCAGTCAGTAGTGAAAACTGTCTCGGTGAGCAACTTCTTCCTAAATCCTGAAGTCTCTTTGAGTCGATACTCGCAGGGCTGCCTTGACTCAGCACCAGCCGCGGCTCAGGCGCTGTCTTCCCATGGATGGGGACCCAGTCTCTCCCAGGAGCGGCGTGAAAGCAGACTAAGCATCTCAGGCAAAGCTGGGTCTGTGAGAAAGATTTCAGACCCCAAATTGTGACAATCGACTTTGGAGGACCCAGAGTGTCACTGTGCTGCCCTATCAGGCAGTTGTGTAATGCTTCACTGAACGAGAACTTCTGCTTCTCTGCATCTTTGGCATGGTTCTACACATGAGGTTTTCATTTGTGAAGTATTTTTTTTTGTTTCCTTTCCCTCTTTCATTTCCTCTTTAAATTCCAAGACAACTGCCTGTGTGTAAGGACAGCAGCTGGTTTATTCCTGGAATTAGCCCTCAGTTAGCCCGGACAGACAAGCACTGGGCTTTCTGCAGGAAACTCTGCTTTCCTGATTTGCTGCTGTTTTCCTTAGTCCGAAGCGAATATCTGCCCAGAGCCAGAGCCGACGTTTGGGGTTTTGTCTGTGGAAAGAAAGAGTTCACTCCTTGTCAGCAGCAGTGGGTGTCCTTTCACAAACAGAAATATTTCCTCCCTTAGACTTCAGCAAGACATTTTGGCAGCGTTATGAACCCAAGCCTTGGCAGAATCCCGCAGACAGGGAGACAGAGAGACTTCATTGAAATATGAAGAGCAAAGGGAATCACAGCTCAGCACTGCACGAAGGGCGCCGTAGTCCTTCCCACACAGCGCTTGGTGCTCACGGCGCCACCAGCACAGAGCTGGTGCAGAAAAGGGCTCGGGCTGCAGCACCTTGTCTTCTTGTTGGACCGTTCCTCACATCACAGCTGCTACAGGGCTGCAACACTTCACACGTGCACTCACAGAACCAGTGAAATCCATTCTAGAAGTTTGGAGGTTGTATTTGGAGCCAGCACCAAAGCTATGGGGAGAACACAATACCTGGGCTTCGTCTGTGACAGCCAACAGCCCACCAGGAAAATACTGTAGTCATCAGCTGCCACTTATGGGGAGGGTTCTTGGCTGGCCAAAGGGCTATTTCAGCTGGCTGGAGTAGAGTGGCATTGTGCTTGCATTGCCATGAGCCTGCTGGAAGCAGAACAAATGCTCTAACAAAGCTTCTTTTTTGCTTCCAGGAGCCAGGAGGCCCAGTTAAGTCCAAATGTGCTCAAAATAAGAGCTGAAACTTTTGAGTGCTGATCTGGTACTGAGTGAAGCTCCTAAAAAAAGTGACTCCCATCCCTGACTATATTTATCCCTGTCCTTGCTCAGGTGACTGCTCTGAGCAATGAGGGGACACCATTGACAGGTTCTGCAGAGTCTTGCAGCCTCTAACAAAAAAGCCCAGCTCCATCTCTGAATGGAAAGGTGCATTGTTTGAAAAAATGAGTCTCCTCACTTTGTGTGGTTGGACTCGGTGATCTGGGAGATCCTTTCCAACCATTAATATTCTGAGACTCAATTCCAGAGGAATGTGGAGCTGCTGGAGGGAGTCTAGTGTAGAGCTACGAGGATGATGAAGGAAGTGGGACACCTCGCTTATGAGGAGAGGCTGAGGGAGCTGGGTCTCTTTAGCTTGGAGGAGACTAAGGGGTGACCTCATTAATGCCTATAAATATTTGAAGGGTGGGTGTCAGGAGGATGGAGCCAGGCTCTGCTCAGTGTCATCTACTGATAGGATGAGGGGCAATGGGTGTAAGCTGGAACAGAGGAGTTCATCAATATGAGAAGGAACTTCTTCACAGTCAGGGGAGTTGTGGAGTCTCCTTCACTGGAGACATTTAAGACCCCCCTGAACATGTTCCTGTGTGACTTGATCTAGGTGATCCTGCTGTGTCAGGGGGGTTGGACTAGATGATCTTTTGAGGTCCCTTCCAATCCCTAATGATTCTATGATTCTTTGGTTGAGCCATCCCAGTCGTTGCCCCCTCAGGTCTTTCTTACAATGCTCAGAAGACAGACTCCTCTCACCACCTTGCAGCTCACCTGTCTGTCTTCTTCCCTTGCCTCTCCTCTCTGCCTACATGCAGGCTATAAGTGGCCCTTGAGCCTACACTCCTGTCGCAAACACAACCCTGCAGCCCTTGCTCATCACTGGTACCTGCACAAGCCCACTCATGGAGGTTACTCACGTAATGAGGGCTCAGCTACTCCACTGCTGCCTTTGCAGCTGCTTTTCCATTCCCTCAGCTGAGCTTGTTTCCGCTACACCATGGAGCTACAGTCCCTCCGTCTTCCCCTGTGCTGACCTTGGTTTTAAATTTGTAGTCATGACAGAGGGCAAAGCACAGCAAACTTTCCACACCTCTACTTTAGCTCTTGAAAAACCGCCCGCACCAGTTGTAGCAGCCTCCTCCTCCCCTACCACAGCACCTTCAAGCCTCTTCATGAAGTTTAAGTCTCCTCAGGTCTGACCAAATCCTCACCAGCTCTGCTGAAGCTAATGTCCTCAAGCAGCCATTCCACGCACCCTCACCCCAGGTTTCACACACCCAGGGCATCAGATCCCACCGCTGCATGGGCCCTGGGGCTGGGATGATGTTAACGATGGGGGCAGCTGGGTGCCAGCTGAGGCTGGGGAACATGAGCGGCTTGTGTGCCAAGACATCCCTGTAAGATGTGAGCTTGGGTGGAAGCACGGAGGAGAGCAGTGCCTTCAGGGAGCAGAGCAATGTCAGGTGGGCTAAGCCACTGCACAGAGAGGCAGAAGGGATTCCGGACAGTGAGCTGTGTTAGGTGCCACCAGCGTCTACACCGTAAGTGCCCGCTGTGCCAGGCAGTGGGGGCTGACTAAGCAAGTCTTGCCCAAAGACGACATACAAAGAGTCGCAAAGCAACAAGCACCCATGCCAGGGCACACACAGTTTGAGGGCTGACAAAGCCCTCCAGAGCTGGAGAACTGCAAGTCTCTGGTGAAAACAAGGAGAAGAGAGTGAAATAGAGCAAGGGTGGCACCTCAGCACTGCAGCCACCTCACCTCCTGCGGCCCCAACCTGGAGCCAGCAAGGCTGTAGGAGCAAAGGGACAGCAAAGCACAAGGGTCTGCAAATCACACGTCCGGTTAGAAGTCTGGGTTTAGCAGAGACCTTTGCAGAAAACCCCGTGAAGCGCGCATAGCTTTGGCCAGGCTTTTGTGGCTCGGTGTTCTGCTGGTTTTAATGGGATCTCCGTTATCTTTTCCTTTCACTTCTGAACCTTCAGCACACTCGACTTTCTCAAGGTTTCTGTGGGAAAAACAAAAAGGCTGGAAACATTCCTTCCTTTTCTGAGCCGAGGCTCTCTGACAACGGGACAACTCCAGCAGCCGGGCTTTTAAGGACACTCTGGAAATTACGATACTCCTGATAAAATCGTAGGAGCTGGCAAAGCCGTGTCTGCCCTGAGCAATTACGATGCCTTTGCCTGTGGGTACCGCTGTGTCGAAATGTCTCTGAAGTTCCTGCTATGTCACTGAACTTGCATGGATTTCATTTTGGTTCCTTCCTTCTCCAGCCCCTGCCAGAGCGTAGACATTCCTGAAAATCAACTAGCCGCACTCCCATAACTTCACAGCCTGAAGACCTCGAAGCAAATGAGCCTTGAAGAGTAATTGTGGCATTACAGGCACCAAATGACGCTGGATTATGCAGCGCTTAGCTGGCACTGCTTAGGGGATTGATTTGGGTAAAAGTGCTCCATAGTGTGAGACAAAACCCTTCCCTAAACGACACAGCAATGCTAGCTACAGCTTTCACTGTTCTCAACTCTACTAGCAAAAAAATCGTGGTGGGGCCGCACTAGAGGAGCCCCACTGCAAACAGTTAAACCTGTGTGGGGAAAGCACCTCTCCTCTCAGAGACTATTTCAGCCTACCGGGGCTATACATCCTCCTCTAAAGCAGCTGTGTTGCTGCTAGAGGTGCTGAGAGTGACGACACACCACAAGCAAGCACTGGGGGTAGCGAGTGTCAGCTAGGATGAACCGGGTCTCGGAGGCAGGTGTGAGCCCACATCTCCATTCCGGTGGCTCAGGTGAGGTGGGATGCAGGGACCTTAACCAAGATGCATCTTCCTAGTGAGATGATTTAACTCACATTGACTGCAAGGCAGGGGTTTGTTTGTTTGATAACTATTTAGAAAACTTCTCGGTAGCGTTATCACTGACTGAGCCAAAAGCAGAGCAGCAACAGGAATAATGAAGCAGACACGATGGATTCCACGTTCAGTGATGTCTGTGTTGTATGTTCACTGCAGGAAGGCTGGACTAGACGACCTTCGAAGCTCCTCTCTAAGCCACACCACTCTATGTTCACTAGTGATGGAACACCTCTGTGTGTCCACGTGCAGGGTGTTTCTACAGATGGGCTTCAGTGTTATCATTTCCGTTCTTCGTACGTAGGAATCAGACATTAATTAAGCATTACTTCAGAAATGGATGGAGAAGATAAGAGGCTTGCTCAAGATCATGCAGGAAATGGGTGAGGACTGAGATGGGAAGTAGATCTTCTCCTGACCAGACCGTCACATGCTAGTGGATTCCTACCAACACCTTGAAACTGCACAGGACCTGAAACACACAAGGCTGCTGTAAAACTTGGAGGTCCTTTTCCCCAAAACTGGTATTTTTCACAGACAAGACCTTGAGAGAAGGTGGGAAGGGGGACAGACTATTTATGCCCTCATTTCTGCTCTTTCACTGGTCAGCAGTGAGAGTCATGGACTGAGCAGTGGAAGAGTGGGAGTCTTGCTGGGATGGCCAAGAAGTCCCCATGCAGCAAGTGAAGTGCTTGGCATTCCCAGCAGGTGAAGACAGTTTCCCACCCTGAGGAGCCATGCTGTGGCCTCATGAGAGCAAATAACCCTGCCACCGCAGAGCATAGACCCCGAGCACCCCAAACTGGGAGAAGCGTATGCTAGGATGCCCAGTGCTTACCCATCACAT
The DNA here is from genome assembly GCA_028565055.1 of Phoeniculus purpureus. Classification (NCBI taxonomy): domain Eukaryota; kingdom Metazoa; phylum Chordata; class Aves; order Bucerotiformes; family Phoeniculidae; genus Phoeniculus; species Phoeniculus purpureus. The sequence continues at coordinate 8,859 of JAOXOE010032559.1, forward strand.
TGTGCTACGTTCTTCATCTTCCTTCCTGAGCTTCCCACACGGGCTGGCTGGCAGGCAAACAGTGATTGCCACAGCTCACCCTGCATGTGGTGAAGCAAGGGTTTGAGGGAGGATGTGAGGAGGGATGGATAAGTAGGTGACAGCCTAATTATGGAATGCTTGATAGTGTCTTGTACTGGCAGCCAGGCTGCCGGCATTTCCTGACCATGGGATGCTGCCAGCTTTGCCACCTCTGAGCTCACCTTCACACGACCTTTAGATGCTGTCTGCAGCCCTCCTGGGCTGACGAGAAGATGTCTGGGTCCATGATCCTGCTTGCGTGCATGTGGGGAGGTGGATGCAGAGGCTTTATGGTACCTTTTGTCTTGCTGCTGCCATTGGCGGTTTGATCACAGGTGTCTGCTGCTGTTGACACTGAGTGATAAGCACAGGCATTTTTTCCACTGGAAAGAATCTCAAGAATTTCCCTGTTCTCTTTTTATTATCTTTTGTCCTTCTGCATCATGGTTAGGAGACGGTTAGCAGGGGCTGCAAGGAGGCAGAGGTGGGACAGCAATTATCTAGAGGTTAGATCCTCCATCCATTTCCTTCTCACAAGCACAAGATTTAAAGTGAGGTCTTCCTCCCTTTCTGCTGCCTCAGCCGCCTCTAATGGCTGGTCCTTAATGCTCTAGTTCCTGACTTGTAAACTGGCTCCCCAAAACAGCAGCTTGCAGCGCTCTGAGGGTCCCTCCAGAATCAGAAGGAGCTGCAGCCCGTTTGGTGTCATCTGCGTTGCTGAAGCTGCTTTTACACCTTTACATGAGGCTCCCAGTTTAACCCCTTCAAAGGGAAGAGTGAAACGCTCAGAGCTTGGGGTCACAGCTGGAAGGAAATGGCTCAGATGTAAAATATAAAGGCAGTGCATTTCCAAAAGGGAAAACATAGGACAAATTGGGAGAGGGACCCTCTTCCCTCCCTTCTTGCCCATTTCATGGCATGGACTTGCCACGATAAACCAGCTCAGGCTCCGTGGTCCCATTAGCAGAAAGGCTCATTTTGATTGTTCTTTACATAATTAACTGTGCCTCAGCTTTATCTTTCAGCTCACTCCTTATGTCATTCAGGCTGGTTAGAGAAACCAGACCTTGTTCTCTGCTGCATTCTGGGGAGAGGGAGGAAGAGCAGAGACCCCACTTGCACGGGTTCGAACATCCTCCCAGCACTGTGTACTGTGGGGAAAATCTGGTTTCACAGTAGCTTAGTGGGACATCCACACACAGGTGTGTGCAGACAGGAGAGGCTGAGAGGCTCCTGCATGCACAAACATGTGCAATCACAGCCAGCTGATGCTGCCCTCCTCCTGCCCCTCGCTTTCCTAAGACTTTGCTGGAGAGCACAAGTGCAGCCAAAGCACTTCCGAGCCCTCCTGCTGGTACCCGTGCCCCCAGGTGCATCCTCCCTCTTGGGGCCATGGTGACACTAATAAGCAGGCACCATCCCAGCCGTACGATGGAAAACCCAGATGCTCCAAAACAAACCCTGGTGCAGTGCAAAGCCAGGTCCAGCCAGACTAAACCAAACACCCCAGAGTACTAGCTTACATGATGAGTTCAGTGGGGCTTGGCCATCACACAGGAGTCTGGACGCCTGTCTCTTTAGCTAGTCACAGCAGTTAGCAGCTCTGGTCATCGGCCACCCTCTGTGCCAGGAGCTGGTAATGCTTAGGGTCCCTGCTGCTGTGTTTCCTACTAGCCTGGGCCAGCAGAAAGCCAACCCATCCCACAGGCATCATGTTAATGGGAGTTACAGTATGGAAAGGCACATCCTCACTGCGGTGCATCGTTGGCCTCTCTTGACAGGTCTGCCTGTGGGCTGGGGAAATCTTGGTGGCAGTGAAGCAAGAGGGGTTGAGGTCCTTGCTGCCAGCTGTTCTGGAGAAGATGCAAACCTGGAGTCCAAACCTCACGAACTGCCCTTTTTCTTCCCAGGTGGATACCTCCCTGTGCCCCCAGAGGGCTGCATGGGGACGCACATCCTAGCCCTTCGGGATCCAGGAACTGCCCCTCCCCTCCCTCCC
>JAOXOE010032560.1:0-10915 GCA_028565055.1 Phoeniculus purpureus
GGGAGGGACTATTTAGGATGGTGGGTAGCGACAGGACTAGGGGCAATGGAGCAAAGCTGGAGATGGGTAGATTTAGACTGTATGTGAGGAGGAAGTCCTTCAGCGTGAGAGCCTGGAATGGGTTTCCCAGGGAGGTGGTTTGGGCCCCATCCCTGGAGGTGTTTAAGGCCAGGCTGGATGGGGCTGTGGCCAGCCTTATCTAGGGTGGGGTGTCCCTGCCCATGGTGGTGGGGTTGGAACTGGATGATCAAGTGGTCCCTTCCAACCCAGAGTGATTCTGATTCTGCAACTTCTTCAGTGAAGAGATCCTGCTGTGGCAGAGGGATTGGACTAGATGATCTTTCAGGGTCCCTTCCAATCCCTAATGATTCTATGACCACATCACTTCTGAAGTATCTGTGTTGTAAGCATCTGTTTGCTCTGGATTTGCAGAGGATCCATGACATGATAACACTGACACTCTCCAAAGCTGACTATTCCAGGTATAGGTAGATAACTTCTGGGCAGACGGCTCTTCCAAGTCAGTCACAGAATCACAGAACATTAGGGATTGGAAAGGACCTCAAAAGATCATCCGGTCCAATCCCCTAGCCACGACAGGAATCCCCTAGATCCAGTTGGCACAGGAACGTGGCCAAGTGGGTTTGAAATGTCCCTAGAAAAGGCAACTCCACAACACCCCTGGGCAGCCCCTTCCAGTGCTCTGTCACTCTCATTGGGAAGAATTTCCTTCTCACATTGATGTGGAGCCTCCTGTGTTCCAGCTTACACCCATTATCCAACAAGCATCTGCAGTAGTTTTAGAGCTGAAATGATTCCTGGCAAGAATCATGCACTCAAGTCTTCCAGTAAATTCATGATACCTCTGTCCTCCTAATCTGTGTTCTCTGACTTACTGGTTTAAGAAGAGAAAGGCTGTTGTTTCTAAGAAACCCAGGTACTCCTTAACCTATACAAACACTTGCAAAAGATCCTTGAAGACCTAGATAGGGTAATTTGAACCATCTAGTTTTACGCACATGGGAATCCCAGAGTCACTGAAAACCGCTCAGCTTTACAAGAACATTTTCCAAAGCACTGGATACGATTTACTGCACAAGTTTTACTTTCAAGGAGATTTAATCATCTAGGTCACTTAACATTTTAGAAGAGAGGGTGTAGTCAGGTGGGGGTCGGGCTCTTCTCCCAGGCAACCAGCGCCAGGACGAGAGGGTAATTTAGAACATTTTAGAACACAGGTTTTATTTTAGAATGTGGGTTATTTTCTGTTTCTGCTCTCCTTTTTTTCACTTCAACTACTTTAGGGACTCTACAAGTACAGTCTCTCTGCAATCAGTAGACACAGTTACTTCCAAACACTCAACTACAGCATCCAAGTCAGCTACTTGAAAGTCAGTGCAAGCACCTATCAGCTCATTGTGTCTACGTGTGGGCAAGCAATTTTGTCAAGGCTGGCCTTGCAACGTACTGTAACATTAAGGAGACACCACAATTGTCCTTTCATAATTGTTTAGAGACAAAGCAGGCAAGATTTTTTTCATGCATGCAAACATCAAGGTGAAAAGGGCTGAGATATCAGATGGAAAACACTCACAAATGCTCTCCAACCAGAAGAGGTGCAGGTACTTGGCAACTTTCATGTAGATAATGGGATCACACCACCAATTTATCTTCTTCTCCACATCAAACAAAAGAAAGTCAAATGAAAACTTACCTGAGCACCATAGACTCGTTGCATTGCCTGAAGCAACTGGTTTGTATATTCAGTAAGGGTTCCAGCATCTTCTTCAAATACACTGAGCAGAGACCGAGTCTTCAGTAAAAGAAAAAAAAGCAAATGGTTTCAGTCCCAAACGAAAATCTTAAAAAGAATCATTGATCATAGAATGTTCTAGGCTGGAAGGGACTTCAGTGACTTCAGGGATGGGGCCCCCACCACCTCCTTGGGCAGACCATTCCAGCCATCAACCACCCTCTCATTGCAGAGCTTGTTTCTAATATCCAGCCTAAACCTATCCTTTCCCAGCTTGAACCCACTGCTCCCTGTCCTACGCATACAAACCCTTTTGAAAATACCTTCCCCTGCCTTCATGTAGGCTCCCCTCAGGTACTAGAAGGTCAAAAGAAGGTTCCCCCAAGGCCTTCTTTTCTCCAGGCTGAAATAATAAGTCATAGAATCACTGCATGGCTGGGGTTGGAAGGGATCTTAAAGATCATTTAGTTCCAACCTCCCTGGCACAGGCAGGGACACCTTCACTAGAGCAGGTTACTCAGGGCTCCAGCCAAGCTGCCCTTCAACACTGCCAGGGATGGGGCAGCCACAACTGCCTTGGCAGCCTGTTCCAGCATCTCAGCACCCTCACAGCAAAGAATCTTTTCCTCATGGCCAACCTCAGTCTCCCCTCTTCAAGCCTGGAACTCTTTCCCCTTGTCCTCTCGCTACTACTTGTGCCAAAAGCCCTCCCCAGCTTTCTTGTAGTCCCCTATGACTATAAGCAGACACTAGCAAAACTTCCAAATCAATCAGAAATACAAAGCCTTTAACTTTAGTATTCTGCATAAATTAAATGCTGCAAACATGGAGAAACCAGCCCTTCTACTGCAGTACCAAAGAATCACAGAACATTAGGGATTGGAAGGTACCTCGAAAGATCATCTAGTCCAATCCTGCTGCCAGAGTAGGATCACCTAGACCAAGTCACACAGGAACATATCCAGGCCGATGCATGAGGATGCAAAGTAATAAAATGCTATGGCCAGCTCCTGCCTGCCAGTCTCTCACTCTAACTAACATTCCTTCCAACACCATCATGAATGTAAAGTACTGAACTGCCTGCTGACTACAGTAATCCAAACCACGTTGAGGACTGTGGGTCAAACACCACCGCTCGCTCAGTTTACCTCTCTCACGTCAGACTGCACTAAAAGCACCCCTTTCCCTGAGATAACTTACAGAGTATTATTCACCCTCAACTGTCTTGAGCAACTCTTAAAGGGCTGCTGCCAAAGGTGGCTGATGTAATGGGACCAAAGAGCTGAGTGTTCATCTGTAACAACAGGCAGAGAGGTTCACACCCTCAGCGATACCCTGTACTGTCTCCATTTTGCAGCTCATCGTCATCAGCAAAAGGGGCAAAAAGGAGCATAATGCCTCGTGTTGTCTTCAAGACATGAATTCCCTTGGTTTGTTTTGGCAGAAAGCATCAGGAACAAAGAATTATGTTGCTGACACAGCTCCTGAGAGGGGAAACAAAGCTGAGTTCCAGAATGTGCTAGATCATCTCAATAATGAAGGAGGGAAGGATGTCCCTTTAATGGGAGTCATGATCAATCCTTAGTCTTAACTTTTTAAAATCCTATCTCTTTGACACTAACTGGCACTGTCTTTCCATCTGGACAGCTAACGTACATGGCGTTAATTAGTTTCACCTGCTTACGTTAGGGGCACACATAACCACTGGTACTTTCATAATCACATCAGTCCTGTAACAGAGCAAGTGCTGCAGCTATCCTCCTACTACACAATCACATTATGACTGAGGCTGGAAAAGCCCTCTGAGCTCAGCCAGCCCAGCCCACAACCTGACACCACCACAGCAGCCAGATCAGGGCACTAAGGGCCACAGCCAGGCTGTCTTTCAAAACCTCCAGGGATGGAGACTCTACCACTGCCCTGGGCAGTCCAGTCCAGGCTCTGATTGCCCTTTCCATGAGGAAGGGCTTCCTAACAGCTAACTTAACCCTCCCCTGGCAGCTTCAGGCCCTGCCCTCTCCTCCTGACGCTGGTTGCCTGGGAGTAGAGCCTGACCCCTACTTGACTACAGTCTCCTTTCAGAGAGTTGTAGAGAGGGAGAAGATCTCCCCTGAATATTCTCTTCTCCAGGGTAAACGCCTCCAGCTCCCTCAGCCTCTCCTCATTAGACATCCCATCTAGTCCCTTCAACAGTAATCTCTGGAGTACCTTAAGCATCCAGGTTTGAACCTGGGATATTTATTTCTAGTATTTAAAGTTAGTTGTAAGTTGCTGTGCTGTTTTAACAGAAACTATGCGCTTCTCCAAGGCATTTTCTCTTCTCTATAAAGTTCTGCCCGGACTTGATGTTTGTTCTGAAAACCTCAAAATCAGCATCTTTCAAGAACCCTGGCCTAGGTTTATCATTTCATCTCTACTGAGAAGTACCTAAGCCAGAATTAATGTTGCCTAGAGATTTAAGGACATGACTAGGGAGTCAGCGCTTGGGTTCTGTGCTAGACACTGCAAAGGAATACTCCCACACTTTGAGTAACTTAGCACATTTCAGCTGGCTAACGTGATAAGCTGCTGTAATAAGGGGTGATCTTATCCCTCTCTACAACCACCTGAAAGGAGGTTGTAGTCAGGTGGGGGTTGGGCACTTCTCCCAGGCAACCAGCACCAGGACAAGAGGGCAGGGCATGAAGCTGCCAGGGAAAGGTTAGATTGTATGTTAGGAAGCTCTTCCTCACTGAAAGGGTGATCAGAGCCTGGACTGGACTGTCCAGGGCAGTGGTGGAGTCCCCATCCCTGGAGATGTTGAAGGCCAGTCTGGCTGTGGCCCTTAGTGCCCTGGTGTGGCCGATGTGGTGGTGTCAGGTTGTGGGCTGGGCTGGCTGAGCTCAGAGGGCTTTTCCAGCCTCAATAATTCTAAGATTCTGCAAATACTTCTTGCCTTAGAGACACTGGCAGTCAGTGCATTTGGGAGCATAGTCTGAGAGCATAACGTGTGAGGAAACACGTAACAGAAACCAGTGTTTTGAAATCAAGAGAACATATACCCCAAAGAAAGGAGAGAAAGCCAAGGCAATGAAACAGACACCAAGAACACAAGCTTATAAAGAAACTTTGTGCCAAGCTTCCATAGGACTGTGGCATGACTTTGAGAGTTTTCCACACTAAGTGATTATTTTAGTAATTGAAAACATACTGGTTTTCAATTAAATCTCTGGTTTTAAACATGGACAGGACAAGGGGCAAAGGGTGTAAGCTGGAACATAGGAGGTTCTATATGAATGTGAGAAGGAACTTCTTCACAGTGAGGGTCACGGAGCACTGGAATGGGCTGCCCAAGGGGGTTGTGGAGTCTCCTTCTCTGGAGACATTTAAAATCTGCCTGGACATGTTCCTGTGTGACTGGGTCTAGGTGATTGTGCTGTGGCAGGGAGAATCGGACTGGATGATCTTGTGAGGTCCCTTCCAATCCCTGATGTTCTGTGATGCATCACCCTTTTATTGTGCTCCTGGACTCTGCACTTGTGAGACTGTACCTTGAGTACTGGGTCCAGTTTTGGACACCACAGTACAAGGAGGACATTGAGGGGCTGCAGTGGGGCCAGAGAAGGGCAATGAGGTTGGGGAGAGGGCTGCAGAACAGGCCCTATGGAGAGCAGCTGAGGGGGAACTGCGGTTATTTAGTCTAGAGAAGAGGAGGCTGAGAGGAGACCTTCTTGCTCTCTACAGCTCCCTCAAAGGAGGTTGTAGCAAGGCTGCTGCTGGGCTCTTCACCCAAATTACTAATGATAGGACAAAGGGAAATGGCCTCAAGTTGTGCCAGGGAGGTTTAAATTGGATCATATGTAGAAGTTCTTTGCTGAGAGAGTGTTTGGGCACTGGACCAGGCTGCCCAGGGAGGTGGTGGAGTCCCCATCCATGGAGGTGTTTAAAAAACAAGTAGCCAGAGAACTTGAGGCCATGGTCTAAGGGTTAGGGAGATGTACAGATCAGGGCTGGACTGGACGATCCTGGAGGTTCTTTCTGCCCATGATGAGTCTGTGATTCTCCTCTATGATTCTATGAAACCAAGAAAAACCAATGGCAACAAGCCATCTATTTAGCACTCATCCTGCTTCGTTTCTATTACAAGAACACAATGTGAAAACGATTTAAAAATTAATCTTTTTAAACAAAAATGATAAAATGTGGCACAATGTTTATAAAGACAAATCTCAAGACTAAATAAAATTTAGACCCTGCCCTTGGCCCTGTTAAACCTCATCCCATCTCAGGTCACTTTATACAAAAGTAGATGATCCCACCATAACTTCTGTGGGACAGAGACTCCATCTGTAGTGCTCAGTTCACAGAGGAACCCCTGTTGCCCTTTGAATCTAAAATGTTCCCTAGGGAAGAAACACAAATATAAAGAGACTGAAAAATCTTGCTCCTGTTTTCTTGCATGAAGATACACATTTTAGCAACATCAGCCCATTATAAAAATTAAACAACGCCTTTCCCTCACAACACTGTAGGACTGGAACAAAAAGCAACGACCAAATCAAGCCGTAAGATCCTGCAAATGCACAGCCTGGTATTTCCAGTAATAAAAGAAGACATTAACAGCCTTTATTTCAGATCATAAGATGAAGACCTCCAAATGCAACTCAGTGCATTGTTCAGCTGCTTTCAGTCAGCGTTAGGTTTTTAATCACTGAAGGAAGTGTTGACTGAAGAGGAAAAGGAGTTCCCTCATCCTGCGTGTCAAGTTCTCTAGTGTGTGTCAAGCTCTCTAGCGCCAGAACACAGCTGGCAGGTTCATGCGAAAAAATGTTAGTAACTGCTCCTAATAAATCTATCATGTTTTGGTAAACTGCGGAACACAGAACAGCTCAGACCGGCAAGGAAATCTGTGGGTAACCTTGTCCAAATGCTGCTCAAAGCGGGGCTCAATCTGCCATTACATCACATTTACTCAACATTTACTCCAGTCAAGTTCTGAAAATCTCTAAGGATGGAGATTCCGCATACACCCTATTGAACAGATTATGAAAATCATCCTTACTAGGATGGGGTCAATGAGAAACAGGATAATTAGAGGTGATCAAGATGAGTCTCAAGGCTCATTAAGTCCTAACAGGTGCATTTCCAATCTTCCCTTCAAAATGTCTCATGACAGGCTCCCTAATACTTTTCAGCAATCTGCTGTTTACCTCTTCATTCCTCCTTCTGATCCATCAGCAGATGAGAAAGGATTATAACACTGGACTACCTGGCAGCAGGATCTAAGCTGATCCACCCTGCCCTCCCTTCTTCAGCAATTACTTTTCTATCTCTGCAAGATGCTTTGGCCTCAAGTGTCCGTGTTCCCACTCATCTATGAAAGTCCAGCTCTTTCCCCTTCCCCTTATTTGTCTCTCTTGCCCCAATTTCACAGAATCACAGAACATTAGGGATTGGAAGGGACCTTGAAAGATCATCCAGTCTAATCCCCCTCACACAGCAACATCTCCTAGATCAAGTTGCACTGGAACATGGCCAGGTGGGTTTTAAATCTCCATAGAAGGAGACTCCACAACACCCCTGGGAAGCCACTTCCAGTGCTCTGGCACCCTCACTGAGAAGAATCCTTCTCAGATTGATATGGAACCTCCTCTGTTCCAGCTCACCCCCACTGTCCCTTGTTCAGTCAACTCCTTTCCCAGCTCGGAAGGCCTCACACCTTTCTGCACCCTGAAAACATTAGGATACGGCATGTTCTACATATTCAAGGGTCACTTCTGTGGTTGTGTCACTGCACAGCTCCCAGTAATGGGGCACAGAGCAATACACTGGGCAGGGGACAGCGTTGAGGTGACAGAGAATTAGGGACTGGAAGGGACCTCAAAAGATCATCCAGTCCAATCCCCCTGCCGCAGCAGGATCCCAGTCGAACAAGAACATGTCCAGGTGGGTTTTAAACATCTCCAGAGAAGGAGACTCCACAACCTCCTCTGCCTGCTGCTGGGAAAGAAAAAGCTGCCCTCATTTCTTGGAGCCCTGCAGAAGGAGGTCATCTTCAGTGGGATCCACTTCAGCTCAACAGGCAGCCCCTGTACTTGCACTACAGCCTTTGGGAGCCCTCATGATGAGCAGGGAGGAGCAGGCAGGTGACATTCCTACACCCACTGCTGTCACTAGGGACAGTGACTCACGGCACAGCACTGCCCCTCTCCCTCAGGGAAAGCCAGAGGATGCCTACCTCTCCTTCCCCAACACCTCTTCAGGTTAACCTACCAGGACAGAGCAGCGTGAGGGAACAGCCGAAGGAGGAGGTTCCCTGACCGGGGTTGTGAGGGGGTGTGAGGTGAAGGGGAGCCGCGCTCGGCCACCCCACACCCTGCCCCTTCGCGCTGGGGTGCAGCCCTCTTTCCCGGGGGTCCCCAGGAGTAGCCACGGCCTGGCTGCCCCTGACAGCTGTCCCCTGAGAGCCCAAACCCTTCTCTCAAAGCCACACGGGCGCCCTTCAGCTGCCTCCCAGCACCGCCGCTCGCCGACGGCTCCCGCAACCGCCCTGACCCATTTCTCCCCGCCGGCTTCCGCACCGCCCGTTACCCTCCCGCACCGCCGCGGGACGGGGCGCTCCCGGGACGCCCCCCTCCCCGAGGTATCACCCCGCACTGGCCGACCGCTACCTGCGGGCTGTCCTGCAGAGCCTCTTCCAGCAGGAGTTTATCGACGGCCGGCATGGCGGAGCTGCAGCGCGGCTGAGCCCGCCCCGGTGGCGGGGCAACGCCGGTCCCTCCCCGCGGGGCAGCGGGGCCGGCCGGCCGGATGGCTCCAGTGGCTCCGCTCACTCCTCCCAGTTCCCGTCGGCAGGAGGAAGCGAGTCACGGTGAGGGCCGGCGGGGGTGGGTCCCTGCCGCCATTCGCTCCTCGGGGCTGCGCAACCCCCGGCGGCTGCTTGGCCCGAGGGGTCAGGGGGCTCCACAGGGAAGGGGGTCCCGCTCACCGCCTCCTCAGCTGTGGGCTAGGAGTAGCCGCCCTCAGCACTGCTCTCGGCCTCGTATCCCCTGGACAGTGGCGTGGTGGGAAGGGAGCGCGGCTGGGGCGGAAGATACCCCTCGGCTGAGGGAGCCCCGCGGCTCTGAGGGGATGATGGAAAAGGCGGGAAAATCAGGGCCCTCAGGCTGCGGGGCTTGAGGACCCTCGGCTGTGGGTGAGCCCGTTGCTGTGTCCCACCTCTGACCCTCAGGTGTTTGAGGACCCTCAGCTGTGGGTGAGCCCGTTGCTGTGCCCCACCTCTGACCTTCAGGTGTTTGAGGACCCCCGGCTGTGGGTGAACCAGTTGCTGTGACCCACCCCGGCACCCTCAGCTGCTTGAGGACCCTCGGCTGTGGGTGAACCCGTTGCTGTGCCCCACCTCTGACCCTCAGGTGCCCCATAGAGTTGGGAGCTTTGGAGGCTTTGCCTGGCCACTGGGGCTGCAGGGGCTCAAAAGTTGGTCACCGTCTCAGACTGGAGCATAGAACTGTGAATCATTACAGTTGGATCAGACAGAGCTCTTAAGATCATCAAGTCCAACCCAGGAGGACCATGGCCACTAAACTTAGTCTTGAAGTGCCACGTCTACATGTTTTTTAAACGCTTCCATTGGAAAGTGACTCCACCACTTCCTGGGCAGCTACTGGCTGAGATGGGACAGGCTATTAGCAGCCTGAATTCATCCTGTTCATGGACAACTCTGGAAGTGACTCCATGGGACTGCAGTGTTCCAGGCAGACCTGTCTCCACTCAGCCGTGTTCCCACACTTTGGAGGTTACAAGGGAGACTTTTGAAGTTACTGGTCCTTCATAATCAAACCCATGGGTCTTTACAGTCTCAGAGTTGTCTTAAGTGCATCGTCCTGGCCCAGATAAGGAATAGGGTCGCCTGCAGGAGCAGGGAGGTGATCATTGCCCCCTCTGCTCAGCTTTGGTGAGGCCACACCTCGAGTCCTGTGTCCAGTGTTGGGCTCCTCACTACAAGAGGGACACTGAAGGGCTGGAAAGGGAACAGAGGTGGCTACCAAGCTAGGAAAGTATTTGGAACATGTGTGGTGTGAGAAGCGGCTGAGGGAGCTGGGGTTGTTTAGCCTGGAGAAGAGATGTGGAGGGGAGACGTTTTTGCTCTCTACAACTACTTGCAAGGTGGGTGTAGAGAGGCAGAGGTTGCTCTGCTGTCCCTAGTGGCCAGTGATAGGACAAGGGGAAATGGCCTGAAGCTGCATGATAGGAGGTTCAGGTTGGACGTCAGGAGGAATTTCTTTCCTGAAAGGGCTGTCAGGCACTGCAACAGCTGCCCAGGGAGGGGGTTGAGTCCCCATCGCTGGAGGTGTTGAAGAGAAGGGTAGCAGTTGTGTTGGGGAGCAGAGTTTAGTGGTGCTAATAGAGCTGGGAAAAGGTTGGACTTGATGATCTTGAAGGTCTCTTTGAGCCAAAACTATTCTATGATACCTTCAGCATCTGGACATTAATTATGATACCTTAAGCATCTGGATGCTAGTTGAATAAAACTAATGTTTTACCAATTAAGCAGGCTTTGCTCTGAATACACTAAAATAATGAGAGTTCCCTCAGATTCGCATTTTGAATGGTGGCCACCGCTTTTGGATGCCTCAGTTTCTCTAAAGTCCTGACTTACTGATCTGCAGATCACTTGGTCTGTGCGTTTCAGCTGTAGCTTTCATTTTCCCAGTGTTGCTCGAGGAAACGAAATGGAGATACTCAACGCCAGAATCCCGTTTTAAAACACGAAAACACTTCTGAAGAGTTTGGGAAGAATCAGCCCGATGAAACAGCTTGTGGAAACAAAAATATTGGCTGTAAAATTGTCAGGTGTTACCGTCTTCAGAGATACTTTGCAGTCTTCAGGTTAACTCCTGTTGCTGCACTCTTTTAAAAGAGGAACTACAACAACGGGCAACAGATGTAAGCTGGAAAGGGTGGGTGTCAGGAGGATTGAGCCAGGCTCTGCTCAGGGTCATCCAGTGATAGGACAAGGGGCAATGGGTGTGAGCTGGAACAGAGGAGGTTGGTTCCACATCAATTTGGGAAGGACCTTCTTCCCAGAAGGGGCTGCCCAGGGAGATTGTGGAGTCTCCTTGTCTGGAGACATTTCAAACCCACCTGGCCATGTTCCTGTGTGACTGGATCTAGGGGATCCTG
>JAOXOE010032561.1:0-10915 GCA_028565055.1 Phoeniculus purpureus
AAATATGAGAAGGAACTTTGTCGTGGTGAGGGTAACAGAGCACTGGAATGGGCTGCCCAGGGTTGGTTGTGGAGTCTCTTTCTCTGGAAACATTTAAAACCCACCTGGATATGTTCCTGTGTGACTTGGTCTAGGTGGTCCTACTGTGGCAGTGGGATTGGACTAGATGATCTTTCGAGGAACCTTCCAATCCCTAATGATTCTATGATTCTATGAAAATACTTAGTTGAAATACAAATCATCTGCAGGAGAGTCAAGAGGCATTTTCTGCAGCTAAGGGTTCTAAATTACAAGTTTGTACTCCTTTAGAAATCTGAAATGTTTGCATGGATTTTCAAGATTGCAAGCTCATCCTACCATAGTTTTTGATACTTGTATTTTCATTCCAAGATTTTTGGAAGACCTTCCTTTTGTTTGAACTTTCCAAGCTGCAGTGTGTGAGTGTGTCCATAAATGCAAAATAAAAATACAAAGCTCCCGAATTCTGATTTTGATGAAAAATTGAAAACCTTCTATTTTTGTAAATCACTACATAATACAAACATTTCTTTACTTTTCATAGCCATGGCTTTCTTGGATTTGTATTTGTTTATACCTGATATTACTGACTGGCTGTGGGGCAGAGAGCTTCATTAAGTGGATCATTGTAATCTGAGCTGAGTCAGACCAGAAATGAACAGTAAGAAATTGGTTTATTTAATTATTTCGTATATGCGCTTGTATTTAGAAAAAGCACCCAAGAAAGCAAGGAAGAGGATTGTGTCTAGTTAAATGTTTTCAAGAAAGTTAAACTTTTTCCTTGTTATATTTCCTAATGAAAGAAACACTCCCTGCTACCAAATACCAAGTGTTTGTATGTGGGCAACACAACTTTGGATTCTTCTTGTGTCTTAATTCTAGGACTGCTGTGACGTGAGTGTTGGCATGTTGCTGTTGCTTACATACAGTAGTTGCTGCTGCTTTACTGTAAGGAATTTGTTGTCTAAATAAGGGAAAGGAAAATTATTCTGGTTTTGTGCTGTAAATTTGGTGAGCACATGCAGAGAACTGAAAATTCCTTGTCTGATATATATATGTGTTTTCTTATCAGCCAAAGTAAACCATTGCATGCTTTTCCAGACCACGTTCTTCAGTGCTTAAAAACATTAGCCTTGGCACAAACTAGGAATATGGACTATTCAGATTAAGATCTAGTGCCTAGATCCAGACTGAGTAATTTGGAGTTGCGCTAGAGCTAGGTAAGTCTAGACTAGATCTTTCAGACCACTCAGTATTGAATCATAGAATCATGGAACAGTTTTTACTAGAAGAGACTTTTAAGATCATCAAGTCCAACCTTTTCTTAGCCCTATCAGCAAAGGTGCTCTGGTTTCTTAGAGGAACTCTAAAGGTTCATGTCCTGTATGTGAGGACTTAGATATCAACATAAAGTATTTCCAAAAGGATGTATACTTCAGTCTGAATTCTCTGTATAGCAGTCCCATATTTTCTGCTAATTTTCTGTCTCTGCAAATTCATGCAGCTGCATACCCTGAGTTTTAACAGAATGTTTGTGTTTCATTTAGCTTCTAAATACAAAGGAAAAAATACATAAAACTCTGTTCTGGACTGCCTGCAATAGCTTTAGAGGGAAACTAGATACAAGATAACTGCAAAAGTAGAGATTAAAGAAGAGAGAACAGATGAGAGGAAATCTGGGTAGGAAATAGAAGAAGCAGCCTTGGATAAATAATGTTTGTTTCACTGAACCTTTATGGTAATCTCTTGTATTTCAGCTTGCACTATATAGACACCTTTCATCAATGACAGAAAATATGATGGGATTTGAAAGGAGCTAGTTAGAAGAAAGTAGGACAAAGGAGATCACTCTATGCAAAGAAGCATCTAAAAAAGGAGAGATGAGAAAATAAAATGGAACGTAGTGGAGAGTGGAGAGTTGCAATTCTTTCCTGCATCCAGTGGTGCATGCCAGGGTAAATAAAGCATCTACCACATTCAAAGAACCAAGCCACCCTTCCAATCCCCAATATTCTGTGATTCTGTGACTTGGTGATCTTCGAGGTCTAACTCTTCGAGGTTCCAACTCTAACCTTTCTATGATTCTATGACCCTAATTGCTACCATTGACAACATGCTTATGAGATCAGTATACGTTTTAATTCTTCTGTAGTTGCCAAGACCAATCAGAATTGACAACATGCTTATGAGATCAGTATACGTTTTAATTCTTCTGTAGTTGCCAAGACCAATCAGAATTTCACGAGGCACTCACACACAACTTCTTGACATAGAAATAGACATTGTGACAAGGGACAAAGGTGCGGGTAACAAATCATTATGCGTTTCCATTTTATTGTATTTGTGAGACTTATTCCAGAATCTGATCCACCCAAAATCTTGAGCTAGGTTCAAAAACACGCTGAAAGGTGTGCATTTAGCATCGATGGTGTGCTGAATAGCATAAGTGTGATGAAAATTCAAGACAAACATCTACTGAGGGACAGAGCTTCCAAGGAACCAAAGGGTGCATAGGATGAAGCCACTACTGGAAAGCAAGAAAGAGTTAGAAGAGGTTTCTTTTTATGCTGACATACTCTCCAATCATGGCCTTGACTTTTGTTTTTCTGTCCCTGGAAAGCCTAGTCATAAATCTGTTGGACTGGATATACATAAAGATAAAAATAGTCCATCAGGAAATGTTACTCATGTCAATATGAAAGAAGCTATATGTGGAGAGTGTCTACCTTCCAAGAAGAAGAAAATTAAATGAACCAGTCTTCTAATAGAAATGAGCTTTTCCAGAAGAGAAGAGTAGGACAAGAGAAGCAAAATGCCATCACACAAACGTTTTGGCCAACATGAACTTGCATATAATTTAAGAAAATGTATGCTAAGATATATGAATGGTCTTAGATATGAAGATCACAAAATGGCTCAAATATAGATCATATTGTACTGAAAATGTGTGACTTACCCATTCTAAGGCTGTGGCTTCAGACTTACTAGAGTTCTGAATGAAAAACTTATGTGACAGAGCAGGCAAACTCTTGACTTATTCAAATTTTCTTTCTTCAGTGAAGCTGACTGTCCACCTAAGCAACTGTAAGGCTGGAGAAATTGTACAAGAAAAGTCAAATCATTTTCACTGACTATATGGAGGAGACAATGTCTAGCATACACCTCTGTGAGGACAGGTTCAAAGAGAGATGCAAAGGTTCCAAATTGATGTCTGCATCATAAAAAAAAGAAAATACCTGTGAAGATGCAGTAGGTAACCACATTATTAAGCGAGAGCTTACACCTGGCAGGAAATCTAAACCAAATGTATCCAGAGCTCAAAATCACAAGTAAGAAGGGAGCAGAAACAGGTTCACCAAAGAACATGGAATTCAAAAATTTGGGATACGGCCCAAATGTCACCAGATGCATGGGCTTGATTGTGATTGTATTATTGCCTGTAGATTGTCACCTAAACTAGTAGAAGAATGCCAACAAGAAGCAACAGAAAGTGGCAATGCTAACAAAGCAGTTGCAACTGTCTTTGGGTTGTTACTTCAGGTACTTCATGATCCTGCCTTCCAAACATTTCCAGAAAGATGTCAGAATACATCTAAACAGGATGAAAATACAGATTCCTGGAAGTTTGACACTGCAAGTCAGAAAATGACATGTCCAGTGCTACGTTAATGCTAAACTGGAAGTTAATAAAAATGGTAAGAGATTTTTGTGGAATTATAGAATGGCTTAGGTTGGAAGGGATCTCAGAGATCATCTAGTTCCAACTCCCCTGCCATAGGCAGGGACACCTCTCACAGGACCAGGTTGCCAACCTCATCTTAGCCACATCCATAATTCCCTGGGCCACCTATTCCAGTGCCTCACCACCCTCATAATGAGGAATTTCTTCCTAAGATACAATCTAAATCTCCTCTCTTTTAGCTTGAAACCATCCCTCTTGTCCTATCACTAGAGTCCCTCCTGAAAAGTCTGTCTCCAGCTTTCCCATCCTCCTGGAGCCTTCTTGCCATGTGATCACCCCCAAGATGAACTGTTCCATAATCTTCCTTGGTACCAAGGTCAGTCTGACAGACCTGTAGTTCCCCAGATCCTCCCTTTTGCCTTTCTTGTAGATGGGTGTCACATTGGCAATGAGTCATTCACAAACATTTTTACCCATTTTACAGAATTGCTGTGGATTCTGAGTATCCAGATCAATCAGAATCCCAAATTAACTTCTCAACTGTATTTATTGTATTTATTTCAATTTGGACAATGAAGAGCAGTCTGAGTTGTGGTTGGAGTATTCTCCCCTTTACCTAGCAGAGAGCACTTACTCACCTCTTGCAGTCATTGTGTTCAGCAGTGTCCTGCAGAATGCAGACATGGAGAATGTAACCTTTCAAACAGCAGAATGGAAGTAGAGGACTGAGGTGCATCTGCTCACTCACACACACAGACACGTGCATGTGCATAGGCACTTCAATTCCACTTCAGGATTACTTCCCTCATCAGTACATCTGCTGTGTCTCATTTGTGTATCACTTCTGGTGCATAAGGCACTTCTGTTCCTGGATTTCCACAGCTTCAGAGAATGTCATCAGTAGCAACAGGGAAAGAGTACAAAGTAGGAGAAATCTTACAAGCAGTGGTGGAACAGAAGGAAAGGCATTCTGGTGAGGCTGTACACAACTCTGTTCAGTTGCCAGTCTTGAACTGGCTGTTTAATATCAACTCGTGAACACAGACTTCCTCTGACATGTCCTCAACAGCAGCTTGATGCTGGTCCAGCAAAGTGCACCACGCTGATGTCAGCCAAGTACTTAGCACAACTCCACCACCTCAGTCTCATTTGTAGAGAAGTGATTTGCAGGAGCTGGTTTTAATTGTACTAATCCTGCTTGCCAAATGTATGAATTTTAAAAGTATGCAGAATAGCTGCAGAAATCTGTCTGAAAAAATATTGGTCTCAAAAATGACCATCTACCTACCTCATTGAAGAAAAGTTTGTGTTCTCCCCTTGGCTGCCTCCACAAGAGTTCCTGTCCTTCCTGAGTATCTTTCTTCAGGCAGAGTTGGTTTCAGTGCAGAGGGACCTGAGCTCTTTATCACAGATTTCACCATAGGAATGGACTGCTCAGGGATGTGGTGGAGTCACCATTCCTGGAGGTGTTTAAGGACAGGCTTGATGCCATGGTCTAACTGATGTGGTGGTATCATTTCATAGGCTGGGCTTGATGATGTGAGAAGTCTTCTCCAGCCTCAATAATGCTGTGATTCTGTGAGATACTGAGTCATTACCAGGTTTGTTTCTCCTCTATGCACACTTGATTCTTCCTCCATTTGTAAGGTAACTGCCTATGAATGGGATAAGCAGCATCCAAGGAAAAGCAAACTCCTTGCTTTGGAGTGACTCCAGGTTTGCAGCAAACAAGCCTGTGACTCATGTACTCCATCCAGTCCTTGTCTTGCAGCAAGTGCTGTGTTTTTAGCATGGCTCAAACTCTGCTCTTTATCTGCTTGGAAGCACTTGAGAGTTTGAGACTGGTATCTAAACAGCCAGCATTTTTTTGTTGTAGTCTGTTCTTTAGAAATCTGCATGATAATATTAGAAAAATTAGATGCAAGGAGAGCATGTTGGGACACAAACCTAAGGACTGGAGGTTAAGGGACTGGGAAGATCACATACAGTAGAAAGAGAGACTAATAATATAATATTTATAATGCAATTTATAGCACCAGGAAAAGCAGAATTTAAAAAAAAAATTGCTAAGCAGCTGTAAAAAAAACCTGAAATGCAAATACACAGTGGAAGGCAGATGCCAGGAAGACAGCATCTAAAGAGGCCAGGGACTGATAGTTAAGATGAAGTGAGATGTGTTTTCAATACACTATTATACAGAGGCAGAGATACTATAGGGAAATATGTTAAGGCCTGACTTAACAGAGAACAAGGCTACCATAGTTCTCAGCTGTACACCCCTGTAAGACTGATCCTTGAACCATAAATCTAGTCCAGGAAAGTACTTTAACAGGAAAATACTCAAATACCAGAGGAAATTTATAAGACAGAAAATTGATGATGGGCTAAATGTGATTTTTTTAATAAGTATATATTTGTGGGTTATGAGGTTTCCAAGAAGGGAATTTATTTAGCAATGTACTAGAAGGCAAAATGATAATACCAGAGGTAAACACAAATAATCACTACCCTTCCTTAGGATGCATACCTGTATCCCTTGTGGCTGATTCTAGCCAGTCACTTTGTGGTACATCATGAATATTTGAATAGCCAGTGGCTATACTTTCATGTTCAAAGCAGATCAGTCAATTCGCACTTTGCTGTTCCTTGCAGTCTGTCAAATGCCTTTGTGCCCAAGTTTGATTGTGTTTGCGCTAGCGTTAAATCTGGAGTGACTCTATTGAGTTCAGTAAACAGACTGAAGGACATGACAAGGACCACCATGGGGAGACATCACAAGTCTTGGGTAACCTGGGCTGTATATTCCCAGATGGCTCAGCTCCCTGCATGGGCAGATTTTGCCAATCCAGTACTTCTTAGCAGGAAGCTGGCATGGCTTGTGCCAGTAGTCGTGCTGTATTTTCCACCACTGAAGATCCTCAGAGAGGATCTTGCACAATAAACTCAGTACATTATTTTGGCCAACACAACTTCTCTGTACTTCTGTATAGCTTCTCTTGTGGTCAAGTCCAACATCAGCCCCTTTCTGTGTGTTCATAAGATGCAGAAAGAAGAAATAGCAGAGAACAAAACTCATTTCACAGAGAACAGGAAAAGTTTCATAGAGAAAAGCATTCTGCACAGCTGGAGGACCACACAGATCCATTTCATTTGCCAGAGTATAGCATGATGTAGTTAAAACAGGGAAGTCTAATTAAAGCTTGCTTTGGACGCAGAAATAGTATCAGGAGTAGAAAGAAATGGAAGGATTGGTTTACACCCTGTCTATCATCTTAAAAGAGCTAGTAGACAGGCTTCTTAGACTGTAGGTTAGTTCATTTGGAAACATTACCGTCTGTTTCCTTCCAAATGGATAAGTAAGACCTGTCAATAGCCTATAGGAGCATCCAGCTGGAGGAGTTAGAAAAGGGTATCACAATCACAAAGTGAGTTTTTGAGGCAAATGGAACCAAGCTAATTTTTCTATCTAGTAATGGAACATTTAACTCGTGTGTAAGGACTAATATGTTCACTATGGGAGTCTGTAGATCTCACACAGAACAAGCACAGACTTTCCCATTGCTTCCATCAGCTAATGTAAAGGTGTAATGTGCTTGTACGTGTACTTATAGCAGGAGATGCAGAGCATGCCACGGACAGAATGGAAAACCATGTATTAAAGAAAACATCTGAAATAAAATTATGGCTTCTGGACTCTGAGGAAATAAAAGTCTCTGAAATTAATATGATGGTTTTTTCTATAACTGGAAAAAAAAGAATTTGATTTGATCACTCATATCAGGTAGAGAACAAAATTTCTTCTATAGCTTTAGAACAGCCAGTAAGGGAACGTAACTGTAGCCAAGAGAGGTAAAAGGGACTGCGTTTAAAAATTTGCAAGAGTTGAAAAACTGAGAGATTATCAATATCAGCATTCATGGGGGTTTTTTTAATCAATTCTTCCTGCTTCTTTCTGTGATTTATCTCATCTGAATTTTTCTCCACCAAATTTTTCCTTCCTGTTTTTTCCTTCTAGCTAATCTCAGAAATTTTGAATATCCAACACTGGTACAATTCTGTATCTGCAGAAGCCAGCAAGAGGAATTTTAATGTTTGCTAATGTCAGTGAATAATGACCTTGCTCAGACTGCGTGAAACATAAATTGGGCAGGGATAGAAGTGTGCTTGTTACCTCACATCTTGGAAAATAGTGTGCAGCCAGATCATCATCAGACTATCTCTAGAGCTGGCTGCCGGTCTCCAGGTGAAGCTTCAGAGACTCAACACAAAAGCTGTTTCCCAGGCCAGGTGATCAGTTTAATTTTGTATTGGAAAATAGCATGAATTTCTAAACACTTCCAGCCACATAAAAGTATAAATCATCCAGTAGACTGTTACGGTGAGTGCTGAGGGATTAATTTGTGTGCCCCAGTCGCAGCAGCAGAAAGCTTGAATTTGAAAGTCCTGTCTGAGTTTCATCCATTATAGTGGTGTTTTAAACACATCAATTTAATTCACTGTCTTTAGTCAGCCAGAAGACTCCTTTGTAACATAAATTATTTCCAGGTTTCGCTTTCCCACTGAGGATATTATTTCATATTATATTTCCCCAAGTATATTAGCATTCATTTTCCAAGCAGAATCCTGTTTTATTTTCAGCCCACCTTTCAAATGCCCGTGTGTTATTTCTCTGTCAGCTTTCATTTGCAGTTTGTCATCTTATATGTATATTTTCTTAAACTTGAGTTTGCATATAAATGGATTTAAAGCACTAGTGCTCACCTTCCCAAGTTTAGCATGTTCTTGGCTATCTCACCTTTTTGTTTGTAGGCACAGAATCAAAGAAGATTAATTTGCAGGAGACCTGTTTCAATGTCTGTTCCCCTGCTCCATCATAGCACTAGCATTACCTAAGTTGTTCCTAGAAAACATTTGCCTGATCTCTTCTTAAGTCTCCAAAATTAAAAATCCCCTTATTTCTTTAGGCAATGTGTTCTGTCCTAATAACCAGCCTTACCAATAGGAAAGTTGTTTCAGTGTTTAGCTTGACTTTGCCCTGAAAGACCCACAGTGGATAAATAATCACCACTTTGATCCTTGATCTTACCTAGTTTTCATTCATGTCTTCTTTCAGGTTGACCTGAAATCTCTGCCCCTTTAAAGATATACTTCGGAGGAATTTTCAGTGAGGATGAAAAGAAGAAATATTGCCCAGTTGTTAGCAGCCTCATTATTACTTTTTAAATTGTTTGCTTCCCAGATTTAGCTTGAGAGTGGTCCATAACCACTTTTCTTGCCATGTGAAAAAGTTTAACAACACAGCAGCTACAATAGCTAATAGCCATGCAAAGACATCTTAGAAAACATCTTACACAAAAGACACAGAACAAGTCCTAAGAAATCTCAGTTGTATTGGGCAGTGGAGTGGTTGTATGTTAATTCTTGGATTTTTATTTTAAAGCAGCAGTTCACTGCAGGTAAAGGAATTCAGCCTGATAGGCACAGTGGCTTTAGTGAGCAGCCCTCTGGAGCAAATGCCTTTCAGAAAGAATGAGGTTTACACTCATCTGACTGTTCTTCCAGACCTCTTGGTCCGCACATGAACTGATAAAAACATTATTATTGCCTTCATGCCCTTTCCTTTCTGGTCTTCTGACCCCAGACCACTACAAAGAATGAAAAATATTTCGTTTCTGCAGCCATTGGTCACTGAGCATATTACTGCAACCATCTTTTCACTTAATGTAACTCCCTGAATAGACATTGGTTGGTAGCAACTTCTTGTAACTATGGGCCTCAATTGGATCTCATCCAGTCTCTCGCAGACCAACACTCAGAGAAACAGAAAAATCTTTCCATCAACTCTAGAAAGCATTAGCTTGGGCTGTCTCCGTAGACTTCACCTTCTGTTGCAATACTCTGAGCTGCTGAGCTGTTAATTGCAGCCTTTTGTAGTCTATCTATCACTTATCCACAAGTAAAGCTAAAGGCTTCCTCTGAAAATTATGTTTTAATTTTATCTTCATCCATAAATACTTCACACTGGTGTGTTGCTGAAGCCAGTCAGGCCCCAGACACAGCAGAAAATTTTAGCAGGTCAAAGATGACCCCTGGAGGACTGGTATATGCTGGCATAACGCTGTGCTGGGAACATAGTTGTGCTGGATCTTTAAACAGAGATTCCACTGCCTTTAAACAAGTGTCTTACAAGCTCAGACTGTTGAGTGTTTTGGAGGAGTTCATGATCAATGAAATGGGGTAGGCAGAGAGGCAGTGATGGGCAGAATGATTTTAACACTAATGTTCTTACTGTGGTCAAGGAAAAGCTTTGGTTAGCCCATTCACCCATTTCTTTGTTTGACCCACTTCCAGATTTCTCTCTGACAGTGGGCAACTGCATGCATCAGCTGAATGACCAGTGGCTGGCTGCGTCCAGTTTCACTTCTGCCACTTCTTTACTTCTTCTAGTTACTTTTTTCCTTTCAGGCCATTCTCTCTGTTGTTTAAGCTCCTTCATGTTCTTTGGCCCACGTCTGTCTTCACTCTTGCACCAGCTGATTCGGTTGATGTTATGGTCTGTTTATTTACATGTTATTATTTCAATAATGTGTAAATGGTATTTTTTTTAAATTACAGCAGCACCAACGGGCCTGACCTAAGTCTGAGGTCCCATTGTACAGATTAAATACCTAACAAGAGACAGCCACCACCCCGAAGGGTTTATACTGTGAGTGGGTAAGAAAAAGAGAGACAAAAGGAGTTTCCCAAGATCCTACAGCAGGTCAGTGGCAAAGCACAGATTAGTGCTGAAGTCTATCAGATTGGTCTTCTGAGTCTCAGCCGAGTGCTCATCTATTAAACATGTGGGGTTGGGTACTGGAAGCTAAAGGGACCCAAGATGGTTGTTTAACATTCAAGGACCACTTCTTCCAGGCTCAAGCTCAGAGCTTTCTAATGGGTAGGAAATTGAGAAAGGGAGCCTGGACACCTGCACGGTTAAATAGGGAGCTGCTGGGCAAATTCAAGCGGGAGGACAGAGTCTACAGATAGTGGAAGGAGGGTCTGGGCACTTGGGAGGAATGTAAGACTGTTGCCAGAGGAAGTAGGGAAGCAAATAGGAAAGCCAAGGCCTTGTTGGAATTAAAATCTTGCAAGACAGGTCAGGAAAGGCTGACAACAAAAAGGGCTTCTTCAAATCCATTGCAGGTAAAACTAAAACTAGAGGCAATGTAGGCC
>JAOXOE010032562.1:0-10915 GCA_028565055.1 Phoeniculus purpureus
TATTGAAGTGTCTCTGAAGAGCTTCCCTACCCTCTTGCAGATGAACACTCCCACCTAACTTGGTGTCATCTGCAAATTTACTAGCGATACATTCTGTGCCCTTATCGAGATCATCAATAAAGTCATATATTGTATTCATGCAGAACTTGTTTTCATGTCTAGTCTTCTGCTCGTTCTGCTTGAAATCCCCTGTACTCTTCAGGACCTGCACTAATTGATTCAGGTAGCCTTATGAGTTCTTATTTCTTTTTTTCATTTGATAAAATGTTTTTGAAATGTAGGTAAAGGGAAGCTGCTTCTTCACTAACACAATAAAAATTCAACAAGGAGGTGTTCTCTTTGTGATTATTCCTTTTTTTCCTGAAGAGTTGGAGCAGCTTTGCAGACAAACTCTGCTGTGAAGTTCTCCTGGACTACTTTGTCAGGCAGGTTGCTGTGCTGCTTTGTGTTTGTTGTCTCAGGGTGGATGATCAATGGACTAGAAGACCTGCCTTATGAAAAAAGAGGTGGGTTTGTTCAGCCTTGAGAAGAGAAGGCTTTGGCAGGGACCTTATTACCATAAACCAGAACACAGAGAGTGGCTACCAAGAAGAGGGAGACTCGCTTTTTACAAGGAGTCACATAGAAAAGGCAAGGGGTGGTGGATACTGGTTACTACTGGGGAGATTCAGGTTGGACTCCAGAGGAAAATGTTTCACCCTGAGAGCAATTACACACTGGAATGGTGTTCCCAGGGAAGTGGTGGATTCCACAACTTCACAGTTTTGTGGTTCAGGTTGACAGAGTGCTGGGCCAGCTCATTTAAACTGTATTTCTTTAGCTTAAGGGGTTGGACTGGATGATCCTTGGGATCCCTTCCAACCTGGTCTGCTGCGATCCTGTGATTGTCATACTGCTTCAAAAGGGAGGCTGTGCGCTACAGCATGAACATACCCCAGCTGGAGGTTAGGTATCTTGTTAGCAATTTCAGTGAGGTTTTGGGTAGCTTTGACAGTTAATTCCCATTGCATGCTGAAGTTGAATCCCCACTCACTATCTGCAAAAGACAGATAGTGTAGGTGAAATTGTAGGTTTTATAATGGGGAAGCCTCTGTGGGAGAGGCCAGGATTTGTACTTTGATTCCAAAGATCAGGCGAGCGTTGAGTGCATTCAGCATGTGTAAATATTGCTGTTGCATCCAGAAAGGTCTTGCGGGCCAGCGGGCCACTTACCTGCTCACAACAGGGTGCGTTTTGTACTCAGAAAGCAGTTCAGATTAAATAACCTGAACTGAGTGTTTTATGCAGATGTAATTTAGAACAGGCCATCTGCAGTGGGGTCATTACCTTTGTTACTGATCACTGCATCAGCTCAAGAATTAGAAATACATATAAAGGTTTAGCTCATAGCTGGACTTGATGATTCTGGAAGTTCTTTCCAGCCATGGTGATTTTATGACAAAACCAAGTCACTCATCAACTTTATTCAGATAGGGAGCTAGAATAAGCTTGGCAGCATTGCTTGACGAATCGATTTCGAATTAATTTCTCCTGTAAAACTCTGATGACGGGCAGCTCTTTCCAGGGAAGCAAGCTGTTGTGTCATTGATTTGCTGTATCGCTTGCTTTAGTCATTGACTATTTTTAAGCAAAACCAGCAA
The DNA here is from genome assembly GCA_028565055.1 of Phoeniculus purpureus. NCBI lineage: Eukaryota > Metazoa > Chordata > Aves > Bucerotiformes > Phoeniculidae > Phoeniculus > Phoeniculus purpureus. The sequence continues at coordinate 1,641 of JAOXOE010032562.1, forward strand.
TACAGTCTGGTTTTCAAGGTGTCCTTGTTTCAATGCCTTTCCTTTACAATGTACTTGTGGTGTATTTCAGAGTTGGGAAAGAATCACTAAGGAAAGAACAAGTTAGTGGTTGTGGACTTATGTCCTATTTCTCAGCCCAGCTGTTCTGTGACCATAGCTCTAGCTTGATAAGATGCTGCAGTCAACTCCCTCTTTGCTGCTCCCAGCCCTTCCGCAATACGCTTTGAGGAATTTACCTGTTGGGAAGCATTTCTTGGTGTCCCCGCCGTGCAAAAGTGCCTAATGGTAGGGAAACTTCAGGGGAGATACCAGATCTCAGCACTTCGAGCAAAGCTCTGCCTTTTTGCTCCTGTTTCAGTATAAACCAGCAGTGCTGGCGCAGTGCCTGCATTCCTGTGTAATCGGTTGCCACAGCATGCTAAGATTGCTTAGTGGGAAGTAGATAAATACTCTACCTGCCAGCCAAGAATACAAAAGCTGGAATAGGAAGGATTGTGGAATGTCAGATCTGCTTTGGGGGCAAAATCTGGTGTGGGGGTGTGTGAGTGTGTAAAAAATGCCTGGCGTTTTCTTGTGTAATAATGGATTTGAAATGTAAAAACCAAACCAGTCTCCAAGTTTAAAACTGAGAAGCAGCAGCAGTTGGTTTGCATAGTGTAAAGGTGACTATTCTCAGCCAAGGAGGCTGTTTAATTCTGTGATTTGGGCAAGCCTGGCTGGACATGGGAGCTTTACCAAGCCTGTAAATACAAGGATCAAGAGACTTGGTTGGTTCAACTTAATTAAAAACTCACACCACTGAGAAAAATAAGTCGGTCACTGTGATTGTTCTATAACAGGTTTAGTCTAAAAGTTGGCCCAATAGTTTTACCTACCTGTGACAGCAGCAGGGTAAAATACCTCCCTTATGAGGAGAGGCTGAGGGAGCTGAGTCTCTTGAGCTTGGAGAAAAGGAGACTAAGGGTTTAGCTCATTAATGTTCATAAATATGTGAAGGGTGGGTGTCAGGAGCATGGCAGCAGGCTCTGCTCAGTGTTGTCTAGTGATAGGGCAAGGAGCAGTGAGTGTGAGCTGGAACAAAGGAGGTTCCACATCAATATGAGAAGGAACTTCTTCCCGGTGAGGGTGACAGAGCACTGGAAGGGGCTGCCCAGGGGGGTTGTGGAGTCTCCATCTCTGGAGATGTTTAAAACCTGTCTGGATATTTTCCTGTGCAGCTGGGTCTAGGGGATCCTGCTGCGGCAGGGGAACTGAACTGGATGATCTTTCGAGGTCCCTTCCAATCCCTGATATTCTGTGATTCTGTATTCTGCCTGCTGTGTGGGGTGCTGTAGGGACCTGGCTAGCTGGCTACAGAGCAGCTGTGGCCAGGCTCAGCACTGAAGCTGCATTTCGTGCTGACAGAGCTGTGACGTTTTGCCTCTTTAGGTGCTTGGGTGAATTAATTTGGTGAATGAAAGGAAATACCCAAATGAGAGCCACTACAGCCTTTGTGGTGGAGGGAAGACACAGGAGCATCTGTGTGAGACAAGCACTTTTTGGAGTGGTCTCTCTGTGATGGGGTTCGCTGCAGTCACTGGCTGCCTCTTCAACTGGTAGGGTGAGGAAAAAAAATTGTAAAGATAGAAAGGTTTAGATGTTCTGGTCTGAAGCACACGCTGTTTAAACGCCGATGGAAAACCAGAAAGCACAACTTGTTTGCAAGCAAGGACATGTTCTGCTGTATGTTCACTCAGGTTTTTTCACCGTGTGTAGGAATTCTTTCTTCTTGTACAGCAAGGGCACCTGAGTGTGTGCAGGGACTGGAAAACTGGCCATGTGGGATGGCAGAGTGGCTCTGCTTTTGTCTCCCTGTTACCTTCACACAGGATGAGATCTGCTCTAATGCTGTGTGCAGTCGGTGCCACTGCTGCTCCTGGCTAACACCTTGATCTTACTAGACAAATGATAAATTAAAGTGATCCGAAATGTTCTGAAGTCTCTGCAACAAAGCAAAGGGGAGTAAAAAGAGGTGTGTTTTGGTAAGCTTAGGATATAAGTTTGTCAGCTAGTCATCGTATTGTTTATGGTCTGGGTCAGAGCTGGAGGACTTGTGCAACATGTTTGCAAGTTCTTTCTTAACTGTGAAATTTCTTCATGCAAACTTTAAATTTTTAGAAACTTCAGCATCTTCTGAATTCACAGAATCAGTTATGTTGGAAAAGGCCTTTAACATTGTAAAGTCTGACCATGAACCCAACTGTACCCAGACCGGGATGGCAATTTAACCCTCTCCCCAGGCAGCCTGATGGCCCCTTCCAGGAAGAATTTTCTCCTCATGGCCAACCTGAACTTGAGGCCATTTCCTCTTGTCCTATTGCTTGGTACTTTTGAGAAGAGACCAACTGCCTCCTCCTATCCAGACTAACCAGCCCCAGCTCCCTCACCCACTCCTCATAAGGTTTGTTCTTCAGACCCTTCACCAACCCCGTTGCCCTTCTTCGTATAATTCTGAACAGACTTGGAGGAGAAGTTGAATACAACCAGGGTGTATAAAAGAAAAGGGTTCTGCCCTTACAGCTGGAAGTTGTCACTTTAAAATTCTCACCCCGACATGATTTGTAATTTCCTGGTTGCTGTTGTGCCCCTCCTTTCTCTGAAAGAAGAATTGCTGCGGTTGGGTTATCCGATTGTCTTCTCTCTTTCAATAGTTCTCTGTGGTTCACTGCCTGACTTCAAGAGCTTGGTTCCAGATCCCTTTGGGGACCTTTTGTGGCTGAACGCTTTCTAGCAGAAGTCCTTCGTCATGCTAGAGGGTAATATATTTTAAAACCTTGTGGCAGAGCACGGATTGTAAAACAGATGAAGCAGGAATACACAGAAAACAGTTCTATGAATTTTGAAACTGTAAGATTTGAAAGAAATTCTGTGTGCAGGAAGATGATGCACAGCAATTCTAAATAGTGTTTTTTACAACAGTTGATGAGGCTGGGGAAGGAACTGGAGGGAAAGTGTGATCAGGAGGGGGTGAGAGAGCTGGGGGTGTTTAGCGTGGAGAAGAGGAGACTCAGGGGACCTTCTCCACGGCTTTCCCTTATCTACTAAATAGAATCATAGTATCATTAGGGATTGGAAGGGACCTTGAAAGATCATCCAGTTCAATCCTCCTGCCACAGCAGGATCACCTAGACCAAGTCACACAGGAACATATCCAGGTGGGTTTTAAACGTCTCCAGAGAAGACTCCACAACCCCCTTGGGCAGCCCATTCCAGTGCTCTGTCACCCTCACCGGGAAGAAGTTCCTTCTCACATTGATGTGGAACTTCCTGTGTTCCAGCTTGCACCCATTGCCCCTTGTTCTATCACCAGATGACATTGAGAAGATCCTGGCTCCATCCTCCTGACACCCACCCCTCACATATTTATCAACATTAATGAGGTCACCCCTCAGTCTCCTCTTCTCCAAGCTAAAGAGACCCAACTCCTTCAGCCTTTCCTCATCAGGGAGGTGCTCCACTGCCTTCATCATCCTCACTGCTCTACACTGGACTCTCTCCACCTTTTTGAGAATTACCACTTTTCAAAGACAGCATTGTGAAACAGCAATTTTTTTGTCATCAGATGGTTAGGCTTAAATAATAACACATCTTTTGGAAAGTCTCTGCCATCAGCAGTCCCTTGTGGAATTCTGGAAATCAAAAATACGGGCAAAGCCATACCTGAGGAAAGCATATCCAAACTAAAGGAGCTCCCCTTGTTCTCCTTCCCCCAAGAAACCATGAATCAGCATGCTAAATGTGTAAGAAAATGATGCATAAGTAAGACTAAAAAGATTAATATTTAGGCTGGATATTAGAAAATTGCTTCAATGTGAGGGTTGGTGATGGCTGGAACGGGCTGCCTGGGCAGGTGGTGGGGGCCCCATCCCTAGAGTCATTTAAGGTCAGGCTTAATGGGGCTCTGAGTGGCCTGACCTAGGTAGAGTTGTCTCTTTGTAGGGAGGTTGGACTAGATGACCTCTGGAGGTCCCTTCCAGCCTAGAACATTCTATGATGCTATTCTATAGTAAACAATATTTGTAACTTTAAAATGGATTAAGTTTTGGTTAAGGGAACGTTTGACAAGCATAAGGAATAATAACTTTATAAACTCATGACTCACTTATCTTTTTGACTTTATATGTAGCAGCCTGTGCAACACCCACAGTCTTCATTAAAATTCACCAGCAGTACAGAAGCCTTCGGTCATTCTGGAATGTGATTTGACCTTCTCAACAAGTGGAATTCACTTTCTAGAGCAGTGTTAGTATATTTATGGAGTCTGTACTTTACCCTCCATGCGTTGAGAAATTATTTTCAATATATTCTGAGCCAGAATCTTGACTGCTATTAACCTATAGTGACACACAGGATAGACCGTGGTACATGGGATGTATATCCTAAAGCGCAGGCAGATATGATGCAGTACTTATGTGAGATCTGGGTCCATCTGAAATGGCCACTGAAGTGCAGAAAATCCCAGACAATCTCAAAAAGGCACTAAACCTCTGTGAATGATCAACTGATTCATGTTCTGTTGACCACACTGATTAGATTTCCATTGATTGTGGCAGAAGCTCCAAATCCTCTTGACTGCCTGCAAGCTTTATAGGCTTCTAAAGAAAAGGCCCACACAACAGAGAATACTGTACTTAAGAATTAATCTTGAGCCCAAATGCTAGCACTACATGTAGAAAATTCTACCCTTAATCAACCCCCACTCTCCATCCCCCTTCATCTTTTCCTTATGCCGTCATTTGTCATGATCTCTCAATCCTGATGATCACTCGTGTTCGGGTTTTGAGGACCATCAAAGCACACTGAGGTTATAGATGAGACTTCTGGTGAGAGAAAACAACAACAACCAAAGGAAATGAACAGAAAGAGGAAGAGAAACAACAAACATCAAACCGATTGGTTTGATCTACACATGGTAAAGGTCGTGATGACTGTTTAAAGGTGTCTCCAAATCGCACTAAAGTGCAGCGATTGCTGAGGTCGCATCTTTAGAAACACGTGATGGCTGCCTCAATAACGAGGCACAGGACGTAGGACAAGGAAAACTGATCTGATAAAAGCTGACATTGATTGGGAGAGACACTGAACTTACTTACATCCTGATTATCAGCAGTTATTACTGATTAATCAATTGATACAAGATAGAGATTGAAATAGTGAAATGATGTGTGGTGAGAGAAATTATCCTCCGTAACACACTGGGCAGTTCTGAAGCAATCTGTGCGTTTCGAATCAGTAGTGACCAGGATAAACAACGAATTTCTCAGTATATTCTGCCAAAACTTGATTGTTCAATGTGTAACTATTTCTTGTTGAAATGGAAATTAATTCATGCAGAGACATGATGTGTGGTTTTCTTTCTCTACTAAGTGTCCCACATGTAGTTCCTCAATTTATTTACATGGGAAGTGAAGAAGAAAATGAATACAGAATAAAAGTGAGACTGAGTGAAAAACAATTATTGAAGAGTTAAAATGTTAATTCTATCTTGCTATCATTTCACATTCTAGTCCTTAGATTGGCAAAAGATTTTATAGTAACACCTCAACATAAAATGCTTGCAAAATACCAGAAGGAAATTTTATTATCATTATGTTTTAGGAATATTTTCTTCCTTTCTTGATGGTTTTTAAGTTTGTTGCCACTTTATGGCTTTGATATATTGCTTGCCTTTACTGTGGTAACGTAAGTGATTAATGAAGACTATTTATATTATCTATAAATATAATATACTAAGTATATACTAAATATAGTGTATAAACATACTATAAAGACAATTTGTACTAAAACCTAACAGATATTCTGCAGTGAGATCACTATTGAAACCGCTAAACATTACAGAAATACCTGGATTAGGTTGCTGCATTGCCAGAACTCCTCTCATTTCTATAGATTGCCTATTTTAATTAACATTCACTAGCTTTCCAAGTAAAAAGAAAGGAAAAAGCTCATACACATTTTTCTCCTTTACTTTCTCATTATCTGCAGCACTTCCTGACAAATATTGACCTGTAATTCTTTCCCTCTGCCAGAGGATTAAATAAAATATGAACTGCACACAATATACACCATCTGTCCAATTCTACGAGGTGGTTAGTGTGTTGACTCCTATTGACTTTACTGCAAGCCCAAGCTGTCATAAACAAGGAATGTTTCATACTTGATACCCCTGTGCAAACACTGCATGCTTCTCTATTGTCTAGTCTAAGTAAATTTAATTTTTCTAATAATATTTTTTGTACTAAATTTGTTATCTGTGAGTGTTATCTATTTTTCCAGACTGGCTCATTCTCAGTCTGTTTCCTCTAATCTGTTCAAAAATACTCAATTACAGATCTTTTATTTTTTCACTGTCTCCTATTATTTTTTTTTAAGCTTCCTAAGTGATGCAGAATCTATTTCAAGTCATCTGTATCACATCTTATTTAGATGTGATGTGTGGAGATGCTGGGTTGAATTTTCCTTGGTGTGATAGAATGCTAACAGCAGATAATCTCTGTTTGTTTTCCTTACAGTACAGCATCCTCTAGCATCCAAACTTCACCTTTTTTTTCTTTCATACTTTTTTTCCTAAAGTCTTTCTTCAGTTCTAGGTACTCATTCATGTCTCTTGATTTCCATTTGTCTTCATACATATTCCAGTCTATATATAATGAATCTATCAATAAGAGAATTCGGCTCACTCTGGAATCAGTTGCATGCCATTGGTTGTGTTTTAATTTCTCCCTTGAGCCAGCTGATCTGTTTGAAGCCTTATACTAACTCACTGTGCATCAATATGCCATACCGGAGGCCTGATGCCATACTGGAGTGGAGACCCCAGGGGTCGGTACAGGGACCAGCACTATTCAGTCTATTCATCAATGACTTAGACCGCACTGTCAGTAAGTTTGCTGATGACACAAAGCTGGGAGGAGTGGTTGGCACACCGTCAGGCTGTGCTGCCATTCAGCAGGATCTGGACAGGCTGGAGAGCTGGACAGAGAGAAATTTAATGGCATATAACAAGGACATAACAAGACGTAGAGTCTTGCATCTGGGCAAGAACAACCCCAGGTACCAGTTGGAGAGTAGGGTAGGAGAAAGGAACCTGGATGTCCTAGGGACCTGGAGTATTGGGTGGGGAGAAATTCAATGAACTCTAACAAGGGTAAGTGTAGAGTCTTGCGTCTGGGCAAGAACAACCCCAGGTACCAGTATAGGTTGGGGACTGACTTGTTGGAAAGCAGTGTAGGAGAAAGGGAGCTGGGGGTCCCTTGGTGGGCAGCAGAATGAGCCAGCAATGTGCCCTTGTGGCCAAGAAGGCCAGCAATATCCTGGGGTGGGTCAGAAGGGGAGTGGTTAGCATATTGAGGGATGTTCCATATAAATATCAGAAGGAACTTCTTCACAGTGAGAGTGACAGAGCACTGGAAAGGGGTTGCCCAGGGGGGTTGTGGAGTCCCCTTGTCTGGAGATTTTTAAAACCTGCCTGGATGTGTTCTTATGAGACTTGGTCTAGATGATCCTGCTGAGGCAAGGGGATTGGACTGGATGATCTTTCGAGGTCCCTTCCAATCCCTGATGTTCTGTGATTCTAGTTGACACTAGTTTAAGCGATCTATACACCACATTATGACAAAATATATAAATATATAAATAAAAATTCCCTCAATATAAAACACAGCTGTTTTTCCTAATTTTCTTTGACAACTTGTGTATCTCTTTTCTCTCTGGACTTCCTTTCTCTTCTTCCTTGTAATTCCACTCTTATGTGCGCAGCTTCAGATTAAGACATCAAACTATAGATATCTGTATGTCAATATTAAATGTCAGCTCTGTGTCTAAGCTTCCTGTGCAGTCAAGATATAGTCAATACAGTAAATGGAGCCTAAAGATCTTTCCCTCAGGTGGGTGCTAGGAGCTGGTAAACTGAAATTCTTCCTTGGCTCAATTGGCTTGCTAAGCTCTTCATTTATCCATAACTGATTTTTTAGTGTCTGGCTCACATAGAGCTATATAATTTCTTACCATATAATCACTTAGGTGATCATTTAGGTTGGGAAAGAAGCTTTAAGACCATAAAGTCTAACTATTAACCTAATTGTATGAACCCCACCCTGAAACCTGTCCCTAAGCTCCATATCTAAACATCTCAGAGCTGCACCTCTGGAATTGCTCTGCTTTTGTCAGAATCTGGTCAACTCAACCAGAGGGAGAAATTACATATCCTCCTATTGTGTTCTCTGTGTTGGATCATTTCAGGTCCTTTTCAAAAGTCTGCATTGCACATGTGTGTTCATTTTATATGCTGTGTTGGCAGAGCGCTTTTCTGAAAGCAAGTAATGAACCATCAAATCAAATAAGGGTCATTTTCAATGTTGTGTGTGTTTGCATGATTACAGTAATATGAATTGATGTCCTATGTTGAGAGCTCTACAATCCTTAATTTAAAATGGTGGAAATAAAGACCATTTCTATATGCTTCAAGTTAGGAAGGCTCTCCAGAGAGATCAGGACAGGCTGGATTGATGGGGCCACACCTCAAGTACAATTTGACTCCAGAGGAAAATTTTTCACCATGAGAGCAATTAGACACTGGAATGGTCTTCCCAGGGAAGTGGTGGATTCCACAGGTATAGACAGTTTTGAGGCTCAGCTTGACAGGGTGCTGGGCCAGCTCATTTAAACTGGATTTCTTCAGCTTAAAGGGTTGGACTGGATGATCCTTGGGGTCCCTTCCAGCCTGGTCTACTGTGATAAGATACCTAGCATTGTTCTTTGGAAAATTTCCCTTGTTTTCTTGAATTTAGCAGCTATTTTCTAATTTTCAGCAAGCATGTCTCTTTTCTGCAGAAATATGTGTGAGGAATTTATTATTCTTAATTATATGTGTATATATAATACAAAATTCTATGAATATATAATATTTGTATATCTATTATATGTTATATCTCTATTAATTATATGTGTATATATAATACACAGTTATATGAATATAAATAACGGTATTATTATCATCATTATATTTTAAACTATTAAAATATAATATTTTTATATATATATATATCTCTTCAACCCCCAAACTGGATCTGTTTGAATGGTCAAAACTCATTCTCAATGAACAGATGAAGAATAACCATAACTTCTAAACTGTGTGACTGCTTGAAACTGAGCCCAAATTGTAATATAAAATCAGTCCCCAAAGATCATGTTTCTAGCTTTAAAAAAAACAAATAGACTAGGTCTAATCAAATCCT
>JAOXOE010032563.1:0-10914 GCA_028565055.1 Phoeniculus purpureus
GGAACCTCCTCTGTTCCAGCTCACACCCATTGCCCCTTGTCCTATCATTAGATGCCACTGAGCAGAGCCTGGCTCCTTCCTCCTGCCACCCACCCCTCACATATTTATCAACATGAATGAGGTGACCCCTCAGTCTCCTCCAAGCTCCACAGACCCACCTCCCTCAGCCTGTCCTCGTAAGGGAGGTGCCCCACTCCCTTCATTGAAAATTACAGCCCCCAGACTAAAGTCAGGTCTGAGCCCTCTGAATTGTGGCCAAACCCGGCCACGAAGAAGACAAGACACCAGAGCAGAGACGAGCTGTTTCAGGCACAAAGTCACTACAGCAGGGGATGAGGGAAGCAGCAGCAGGGCAAAGCCCGGCGTCTCCCTGCAGTTTGCCAGCTGTGACTCCATCCCTTCCAGACTGGCAGCGCCCGGAGGCGCGAGTGCCACGTCCAAAGGAAAACCGCCTTCCACTGGGGTGTGCAGCAGCACCTGGCAGGAGATTTGCCGGCGCAATGACAGCGAGGGGATTATGTTTCTAGGCAGGCAGCTGTTACGAGAACGCAGCGCCAAAGGTCTCGCCCAGCACACCTGCCCGGGTGCGGGAAGGCACGGCCAGGGGGTGGGTAGAGCAGTCTGTTGGCTGCACGGGCAGGTTTCTCAGTTTTGACCCTTCTTCTCTAAAATGAGCAAGGGAACTTCCCTCCCCACATCTGCTGCTTTGCAAACCTGGTTTCTCTCTGACAGCCCTGGAGGAAGCTAACTCAGAAAGGGACCTGTGACACAAGAGGACCTGCTGGCCCAGCTTCACCTTTTGAAACCAGGCACGTGTGCAGATCGTTGAGGCTCTCATGGACTGCAAGAGTCCAAGGAGTCCAAGAGTCAAGGAGTCAAGAGGCCAGCTCAGATGGGGGACAGGGTGATGCTTGTCCCGTTAGCCTTGCTCGCCAGCAGCGGCTTGGGAACTCTTAAGCATGCTCATGTAGAGCTCTGCCCTCGGCCCCTGATCCCTGGGCATTACGGTCATGCAGACGTTGCAGAAAATGGGGGAAGCCCCATCACGCTGTGTTCTGTGATGACTTGACTGTCAAGACCTGTCCGGATGTGTTCCTGTGTGACCTGCCCTAGGTTCCATGGTCCTGCTCAAGAAGGGTGGTTGGACTCCATGACCCCTGGAGGTCCCTTCCAACCCCTAATCATAGAATCATTAGGGATTGGAAAGGATCTTGAAAGACCATTCAGTCCAATCCCTCTGCCACAGCAGGACCACCCAAACCAAGTCACACAGGGACATACCCAGGTGGGTTTTAAATGTCTCCAGAGAAGGAGACTCCACAACACCTGTGGGCAGCCCCTTCCTGTGCTCCATCATCCTCACTGTGAAGAAGCTCCTTCTCATATTGACGTGGAACTTCCTATGCACATGTGCAGGCGGGTTTTAAATGTCCCCAGAGAAGCAGTCAACCATCCTAACCCATAAAGTCTTAACAAATAACATCTCACTGTTTCACTAAACGTGTTAAACATTTGCCAAAAGAGAAAAAGAGAGTGAACTAGAAGTGCTGTTGAAGCCGTGTGGCAGAGGAGATGCCACAGATGCAGACAGGGCAGCTGAGGACAGCAAGCCAGGGGACGACAATATCTTTTAGCCCTCAGCCTTCTCTGCCTCAGCAGCAGCAGTTACTTTGGGAAGAGCAAACCAGCAGAATTCCTCATTTATTTGTCAATTATTATCAACATCCCCGTTGATTTTACATTTAAAAACCTGCCTGGACGTGTTCCTGTGCGACTGGGTCTAGGTGGTCCTGCTGTGGCAGGGGGATTGGACTGGATGATCTTTGGAGGTCCCTTCCAATCCCTAACGATTCTATGATTCAAGGCTGGCACCTAGAGCTGCAAACTCAAGTCACCCTGCTCCGGAAGGCAGCTGAAAGGAGCCGTTCTGTGCTCCTCAGCTTGGAGATGACTCACTCCCAAAGCTGAAATGCCAGGAGTTAGGCTGTGATTTCCCACACCCCGAGAGCAGTCAGCTGGAATCATGTCGTGGACTAAAAATCGAGTCGTGTTACCTGGAGGGACAAGCGGAAATCTGCCACCTAGCAGCTGCTGACCTGCTCCTTTACCTGCTCGGTAGCACACGGTCTCCTGCCTGGTGAAGGGAACTGAGGAGCACTTCACACCACCAGCTCAGGACAGACCAGCAGGAGGATTTGCTGCTCCACGCAGGATTAACCTCACTAATCATCCCAAGCATTTGTACATCAGCACACGCTCCACTGTAGGTAGCCACGGGGGCTACCGTGTGCCAGGAGGTCTATCAGCAGGGCAGGCGGTGTCTCCCACCGCTTTCACGGGTTACCTCACAACACCTGTTGTGGCAACTGGAACAAAGGCCAGGAGATCCCAAGGGCTCCTGGAGGACGGTAGCACTGTTCTGCGCTGGTAGGGTTGCAGTGAGCGGAGGGGAGCTGCGCTGCCTGCGTTTGCTTCCTGGGGCAGCAGCTCCATCTGCACCGCAGCGACGGCTTCGTCCAGAGCAGCGCTTTGTGTGGGGGGTGAGAGGAGAGGAGCGGAGAAAGGAGCCTGCTGTGAAAACAAGGCAAACTGGGTTTGCAGAAGCAAGGCACGGTTTTGTTCCTTCTACAGAGGAGCAAAAGGGCAAAACTAGCTTGCTGCAACTCAGTTTGGCTCGTTCTGAGCCAGTCTCCCTATTTCCTGCTTTGCCTGCCATAGCCAAGTTACTTCTCCTTTTAGCAGCACCAGGCACAGCCCTTCCCTGCAGCAACAGCGATGTCAGCCCGGGATCCTCACTGCATCTCACAGAGTCACAGAACAACAGGGACTGGAAGGGACCTTGAAAGATCACCCATTCCAATCCCCCTGACACAGCAGGATCACCTAGACCAAGTCACACAGGAACATATCCAGGTGGGTTTTAAACCTCTCCAGAGAAGGAGACTCCATAACCACCCACCCACCTCACCCCGCCCTGGCATTCTGTTCCAGTGCTCCATTGCCCTCGCTGTGAAGAAGTTCCTTCTGACATTGATGTGGAGCCTCCTATGTTCCAGATTACACCCATTGCCCCATGCAGCCACACAGCCTTATTTGCTGTATTTAAATGCCATGGGCATACAAAAACCATAGCTTCATGAATCAGGCATCAATCTTGCCTTGCTCTGCACAAATTCAGTTTACTCTTGGACTTGTATAAGATTCATCAAACTGCATCCAGATGAGAAAAAGAAAGAACAGAAAGAAAAAGCTCAGAAACACACTGCTGGTGGGACAGACTTTGGGTTGGGTTTTTTCTTTAAGCAGACACATCTACACCAGTTTCTCAGATTAAATTTAATTAATCCCATCCCCACAGCAAGTCCCACAGCAAAGATGATTCATCTGATGTGCTGATTATGACAGCCATCTCCATTCCCACAAACCCTACTCTTCTCCGCATCACTTGGTTCCTACCTTGCGATTTAAACAGAATAGGGACTAGACTGCACACCCCTGATACTAAGTTCCACTAACACTTCAGTAACTGCTCCCCACTATGTATAAAAGCTCCTGTTAGTGGTCTTCGATTGCTGCAGAATCTGACATAGCACTAAACTGCAACAAGCAGATCAGGATTATAAATTTGAAAGCCATTTAGGCGCCTCAAAGACAGGCTGTCATAATCTGCCCTCACAGCAGAAGCTGGTGTGTTAGCAACATACTACAATTCCCAAAGGCTCTCCTGTAGCCTACTTACAGCTACCATAGGACCCATTTCAGCACTTCCCGCTGTCTGTGCTGGATTTAAACAACAGTAAGCACCCCATGCACTCTTCTCAGGAGAGCAAGAATCAGGTATTTGTAGACACATGCTGCTTTTAAACTAAAACGATGTGTCAGAGCTTTACTCGTTTTTTTCCTCTCTTTTTTTCCAGCTCAATAAACAAAGCAGACAAAAGACAAATAACAAGTTTCCTAGATTCAAGCTAATAACGTACAGAAATTCAAGACTGCAAATGCAAGACAAATTCTGCAGGCCAGCCCCAAACTCTGCAGTACCTGTTAGCTGCACCCTACCTGAGATTGGCAAGAAACACCAACATTTGCCACTGCACAGCAATTAGTTATCAGAATCCAAACAATCATGAACAGGAGACGCACAAGTTATTCTGGATCCTGAGTTCCTCAACTATTGTGACTTGAAATGAGGCCAAAGCAGTGAATCTGAATTTGAATCTGAATGCTGATCTGGAGTTATGAACTGCTCCCATGTTTCTGACTGGTGCCTGTGTTCTTGCTAACCGCACATTCCACAAACATCACAGACCCTGCACCCTTTTGCCAGAATCTGTCTACTACACCAGAACTTAAGTTGGCCCAGAGTCTGAAGTTCTTTAATTCAAACAGCATCTTGTTATAAATTTGCTGAGAACCCCAGTTCAGCTTCCTATCAGCAGGAAGGCACTTTATAGTTTCCAAGGTCAAGAACTGCTGTTGTTATAGTGACACTATTGACTTGTAAATAAACAGTAAATAGGAGGGTAAAAAAAAATCTATCATGCAGGATGCCATCCCTGTCATAAATACTCAAACTATATCCACCTAGGAAATACAAAGCAAGCAAAGGCTACTGAACCACATAAAACTTCAACTGTTTAGACAGATCCTTGATACTGTAGCAGACAAAAGATAAGTTGGGAAATTAATATCCTTTCATTTCAATTTCAAGTACTCCATATTACTCGAGATAAGACCAAACCACCTCCAACACACATCTCCATACTCTAAGAGCATGTATTCTCTTTCGATTTCTTGCCTTCAACTCTTGTCACGGGTGCACACGGTACTAAGATGTAAGCCTATGGTGCACAGAAAGCAAGTGTCAAGCAAGGACAAGGTTTGGGTCAAATCTACACGTCTTGATTTTTTTTCCCCAGTATTTCAAAGCCTTTAGATGGAAGTGTCAAGTTAACACATTAACAAAACACTTCAAGCAAAAAGGAAAGCAACCTATGCGTGAAACATGGAGTGTTAAAACGCGTGTGCATTTCAGACCACGTCCGGGAAAGCTCTCCCTCACCGTGGCTGCAGTTTGTCTGTAAAGACAGGCATCCGGCAAGTAAACAAATATTCACAAGCCAGAGACCAACTCACTGACAGTTTTGTAGTCTACCAGCAGAAACTCTCTTAACAAAACGTTAATTGACAGTATATTTCAACTACAGAAGCTCTTCATCCACACAAACATGAGAGAAGTACATTAATGAGCTGACTCAGGCAGGCATCCCTTCCAGACTTACAACACTGCATTTTACCACTGTTGTTCTGAAAGTTGTTCCAAAACCTCACTGTTTTGAAAAGAGATGTTCCTAGAATCATAGAATCATCAGGGATTGGAAAGGACCTTGAAAGATCATCTAGTCCAGTCCCCCTGCCACAGCAGGATCACCTAGACCAAGTCGCACAGGAACACATCCAGGCGGGTTTTAAACATCTCCAGTGAAAGAGACTCCACAATCCCCCTGGGCAGCCCCTTCCAGTGCTCTGTCACCCTCATCATGAAGAAGTTCCTTCTGGTATTTATATGGAACCTCCTATGTTCCATCTTACACCCATTGCCCCTTGTCCTATCACCAGATGACATTGAGAAGAGTCCCAGCTCCCTCAGCCTTTCCTCGTCAGGGAGGTGTTCTACTTCCTTCATCATCCTTGTTGCTCTCCACCAGACATCCTCCAGCAGCTCCATGTCCTTTTTGAACTGAGGAGCCGGGAACTGGACACAATACTCCAGATGTGGTCTCACTAGTACTAAGTAGAGGGGGAGAAGAACCTCTCTCAATCTGCTAGCCATCCCACTTCTGATTCAGCCTAGGAGGCACCCCCCTTCTGCTTCAGCCTAGGATGTGCCCTCTTGGCCACAAAAGCACATTGCTGGCTCATAGTCATCCTGCTGTCCACTAGGACCCCCAGATTCCTTTCTCCTACACTGCTCTCCAACAGGTCAGTTGGCAACCTATGATTCTATGACAAGGAGCTAAACACATCTGACTGATTTTTATACTCTTACTATTCTTCAAGCAAACACCTCATTCTTTTGTGGAAGATAATTTCTGATCAGTTGGTCCTAAATCAGTAAACCAGCGAGTGCATTTTGCACAAACAACAGGAAGGCTGCCCGTGAAGCCTGTGCCTCACACCAAATGAGGCTGTTTCATGAACTGCTGTATTCCGCAGGTCACCTCTAAAACTGAGCTCTGCCTCCAAACTATGTAACAACGAGATGAAACATTTTGCTACAGTTTCACTGCAGTTCAATTGAGAAGAGAGTTAAAGTGTAGCAAAACTCTGCTTATACCCATCCTCATATTGCTTAAAGCACCCAAGACCACTTCCAGCAAACATTTCAGTTCCTGCAAAAACTTAATGGGCCTTAACATTTCCCATGCCACAGAGCCTAACACAGACAGACAAACTACAGGTTGATGTTATTTAGATACTGTAGGACACCAAAAGAGCACTCCAGGGTAAAAAACGCTCCCTGCTGCTAATAGACTGTGTTTGAGCTGGCAGCAGCAACGCACACACAGAGGGTGAGAATTCCTGTGGGCAAAGTCATGATATAAATGAAACACTGTCTCGAGGAGCAGGAGGCACAGAATCATCAGTCGTGTCTATTGTGAATTTGCACGTGAACGTGCAAGTAAAAAACAGTTAAAAAGCAAATTAGGCTGAAAGTTAGCCCGAGGGATAAAGAAGCCAAAGTATGAATTCAGGATACCATTAGAAAACAGATAAGGAAATACATGTTTGCAGCGGGGAGAAGCAAGGAATGCCCAGAGAAGGAGGACAAGAATTACTTGGCCGCTTGGTGAATTAATATATTGAATATATTTAACATATAAATATATATTCATACAATGAGTAAAGAAAACTCATATGAAGTTCATATAAAAAGTCATATTAACTAAGTATGAAGAAAACTCATTAGTCCTATCCAGTCCCACCCTTCCTATGAGACCACAGGTTACAAAACCAGGTCAGTCACAACAGCGTTGACTAACACAGAAGGCACATCACGCTTGCATGACACAAACAAGAAATGATTGAGGCTGCACTAATATGAGATTTCAGCTGAAGGGCCACTAGAAGTGGTGAGCAGCATCCCATTATTTTTTCCAGCACCTTCCCTCTCATTTGTTATTTTTATCTTGCTGTTCTAAGAAAAGAAGTCACAGATTACTGCTTCCTGCCTGCCCATGCGCCACATTCAATAATCTTATGTACTTAAAATCTGCTTCACAGGGTGTATTCAAAAGCTATGCACACTCACTGCACTTGTACTTTATACCAGCACGCTCAAACTAGCCAGTCACCTGGGGCTATGACAGGTTCAGGATGAGGCCCTGGTACTCAAGCGAAAGAGCTAGACAACACAGAGGAAAAATTAAATGAGAGGTCCTGCAAGGAGGTGCCTAAAGGCTGAAGGGAAGCAGCAAGAAAAGCAGGGGATTGTCTGAAGTGGAAGGAGGGAAACTTACAATCACAGGATCACAGAGCATAGGGATTGGAAGGGACCTTGAAAGATCATCCAGTCCAATCCCCCTGCCACAGCAAGATCCCCTAGATCAAATCACACAGGATCGATGAGACAGTCTGAGTCCTGTCCTGGTGACTGCCTAGAATTCTTCTGCTATAATTTTACTTCTGTTGTAGTTTGAAAATTATCTGTACATCTGAAAATTCTGTTTTGTGCTTTCATGAAGAAAACAAAACATTCTGTTGCTCTGAGAGGACCCCCCTCTTCCCAGTGACCTGTCCTGGGGGGAAGTGACACTGTCCCAAGTACCTGCCCTTAAGGGGTGTTGTCAGGTGAGCAGATAAAAGGGTGCTAACCCCCACCTACCTTCTCAGGGTGATGTGGGGGGAAGATAGCTTACAGTGGCTCCCTGCCCCGGGACAGAGGGGGCTCACCGGGTCGGGTCAGGTCCGCTCCGCTCCTGTAATGAGCAGGGAGCAGCAGCAACAACCCCAGCCCGGCGCAGATGGGACAGCCCCGACCTGGACAAGCAAGAACTTTGGTGCAGATCTATCACCACCACCCCCCCCACACACGGAGCAGACCTTCAGCCTCACAATGAGCTAAGGAATTCCTCTTTCTTCCTTCTGGAGCTGAGACAGGAGGAGAGAAAGAGGAGAGGGTCCTGGAGAACCCTCTCAGCCACATGCAGAGAGTGGTGGGAGGGCCTGCTGACGCAGCCCTGCAGTAGGCCTCCATCTCAGGTCCTGCACATGGCCGGGACCCTGCAGTTGCCTCCCTGATCAGCAGGAAGAGAGACTGTTGGTCACTTGTACCGCTGAGAAAGACTGGGGGATGCTTGGTATTGGGGAGAATTCCTCTATGCTTAGCTGAAGAAAAAGCAGAAGAACTTGAGAATCCTTAAACATTGGGCATGAAAGACAGAGTCTGGGATATTTGTTTGAAAGCGTGTCTCCTGCACCGAGGGATGCAGTTCAGGCACTGAGGAATCAGGCCATCCCGAGAGCGTTGAGCTGGAGAAGCTACGCTGAAGAATTGAAGAATTCACCAGGAGTCTGGAAACAGCTTGGGGTGCCACTGTACCGCAGATGGGGTGATACATGAATAATAGAGAGGGTGGTGGTACTCATGTCTACATGACTGACATGCTATTTTTTTCCTGCAGATCTCTGATGTGAAAAAAGACCCAAGGACCAATATGATAGTGATCTCCTATCGTATTTTTCTCAGAATATGTGATGGCATTTGGGACACAGTTTCTAATTTGTTGCACTACGTTGCTTGACATTTTCTTCTTTTCTGTACATAGTTAAAGAGTTAATAAACCTTTTTCCAGTTCCCCTAAGCTATCCATTGTCTGGTAAATTTATCCGAGATCTCAACGAGACCTGACTGCTTTGTTTTCCTTTCCCTTATCTTAAATTGTGGTCTTGAACCCACCACAAAATTGGTGCCGAAAACCCGAGAGCAAAGCAGTTTCTTAGTTTTAACCCGCTTCATATGCCCATTCTCTATGAGATGTGCCTCTGCAGTGGGGTGCTGTCAGGTTCATTTCTACAAAAGGCCTCTTCACACTTTATAAAAAAACCTTGCCAAAAAAAAACTTTAAAAATTTAAGATCTGGTTTATTTTACCCTTAAAGCACAGAAGGATACATCTCTAGAAGGAAAAAAAGCCCAACCAAAGCAAAAAGAAGTAAGTAATTGACTAATCATAGGAAAAAGAGAGAGAATGCTGTCAAATGCTGCCTTTCATTAGTGTTTTCTGGTGTCAGGATACATTACCATAGACCCTTGGCTGTTTTACCAGGTTCAGTAAAGGGATGTTAATATGAGCAAGCTGCAGGCAGCTGTGAGAGTTCCTAATCAGACAAGATCTTGCACATAGGCTATGCAAGGAGCAGCAACTTTCCATACATCAGAGGATTAGTAAGTTTTGTGGTTCACAGAGATTCCCTTGTCCCTTTTGACTGCTTACTCAATGTGTTTGTAAAACGTATGCTGTTAGATGCCATGTTCCCCCGAACCTGCTGTAAAATCAAAGTAGACTTTGAAAGGGATCTCAAAGATTATTTCATTCCAACTCCTGGCCATAGGGAGGAACATCACCCCCTAGACTAGGTTGCTCAAAGTCCCATCCAACCTGATCTTGAACACATCCAGTGATGGAGTACCCACACCTTTCTGGGCAACTTATTCTAGTGCCTCAACTTCATAATAAAGAGCTTTCTCCTTAACAGTCAATCTAAATCTATCCCTTTCCAGTTTAAAGCCATTACTGTATGTCCTGTCACTACTAGCCCCTATAAAAAGCCCCTTTCCAGCTTTCTTGTAGGCTGCCTTCAGGTACTGGAAGGCTACAATAAGGTCTCCCATAGCCTTCTTTCTTCCAGGCTTTCCATCTTCGTCAAACTTAAATCTTTCAAATTACCACCATGTTGCCCCTCTTTCTTGTTGTTTCTTAGACAACTTTCCATATTGCTCTAAAGGAACACCATTCAAGCTTTAGAAAACTATAACCAAGCATTTAGGCCTGGATGAGAAGAGGAACTTTAGCTGATACAAAGAGCACTCAATTTTATACCGCCCTAGCAAAAAGTTTTGTGACAAATCATAATCATCAAAGATAAACCTGAGACTAACTACCACAGCTTTTAAGAGGACAATTGACTGAAAACTCTTTACTCCTTAGTAGATGTAAGACTTAGTCAAAAAGCTCTTTAAAGCAGCTAACAGGCCCACTCAAACATCCATATGAGCATATGCAGAAAATTAAAAGGAAAATCTGAAAGAACTTTATGCAAAATTTGAGTCTAATAAAGAGGGAGGGAAAAAAAGCATGAAAACAGTGTGTGTGCGTGGGCCTTTTAACCTCATGTTTTTCCCTGTCATTCTTTACAAAGCTTCAAACACCTGACAGGAGTTAAACCAAATCCTTGGAGTGCCTCTTTTTTATAGAATGCTGAGGAACTACTAAATCCTTGACAGCTGGGTCAGCCCAGAGGCTGGAAATCCCTGTGCTTAGAGGATGAAGCTGTGGACTTTCCCCCAGTCAGGGGAGGGTTCACTCATTCCAAACTGTATCTGGCCAAAATCTACACAAAATATCTGTAAATCGAATTGCAGTATGTACATGTCTCAGTGCTAGAGTTCACAGAATTACAGAACATTAGGGATTGGAAGGGACCTCGAAAGATCATCTAGTCCAATCTCTCTGCCACAGCAGGATCACCTAGATCCAGTCGCACAGGAACATATCCAGCGAGTTTTAAACATCTCCAGAAAAGGAAACTCCACAACCTCCCTGGGCAGCCTGTTCCAGTATCACAGTATCACAGTATCACAGTAATGATAAGGTTGGAAAAGACCTTAAAGATCATCCAGTCCAACCTAAAT
>JAOXOE010032564.1:0-10914 GCA_028565055.1 Phoeniculus purpureus
CCCCCTCTACTTGGCTCTGGTGAGACCCCACCTGGAGTACTGCATCCAGTTCTGGAGCCCTTATTACAAGAAGGATGCGGACATGCTGAAATATGTGCAGAGGAGGGCCATGAGGATGATCAGTGGGCTGGAGCACCTCTCCTATGAGGACAGACTGAGAGTTGAGGCTGTTCAGTCTGGAGAAGAGGAGGCTCTGAGGTGACCTTCTTGTGGCCTTCCAGTGTCTGAAGGTGACCTACAAAAAAGCTGGGGACTTTTTAGGACATCAGGTAGCGACAGGACTAGGGGGAATGGAGAAAAGATGGGGATGGGTAGATTTGAACTGGATGTGAGGAGGAAGGTCTTCACCGTGAGAGTGGTGAGAGCCTGGAATGGGTTGCCCAGGGAGGTGGTTGAGGCCCCATCCCTGGAGGTTTAAGGCCAGGCTGGATGAGGCTCTGGCCAGCCTGATCTGGGGTGGGGTGTCCCTGCCTATGGCAGGGGGATTGGACTAGATGATCTTTTGAGGTCCCTTCCAATCCCTAATGATTCTATGTTTCTATAAGACTCCAGGGAGACTTACTAAGGCCTTTCAGTACTTAAAGAGGACCTACAAGGAGGATGGGGACTGTCTTTTTAGCAAGGCCTATTGCGACAGGATGATGGGTGATGTTTTCAAACTAAGGGAGAGTGGATTTAGACTACGTGTAAGGAGGACATTTTTTACAATGCGGGTGATAAAACACTGTCCCAGGTTGCCCACAGAGGTAGTGGAGGCCCCAAGCATGGAGACAGTTGAGGTCAGGTTGGTTGAGACTCTGAGCAGCCTGATCCAGTTAAAGATTTCCCCACTCACTGTAGAGGGGATTGGTCCCTTCCAACCCAAAGCATTCTATAATTCTGTAATTATTGAATATCTTAAACTAAAATAGAAGCTGGGCCCAGTTTATGGAAGGGCATTGATTTGCTTATGGTTTTTACTGTATGAGAGCTTGAAATGGTCTCCAAACAGATTTTTCTCTTCCTTTCTAGGCAGACAATTAGCCACTCTTTTCACTGCCTCATTTCCCTGCCTTCCTCAGTTAGGAAAGAGTGCATTTGTTCAATGGTAATCTTTTCAGTCCTGCAGTTCACCAGGCTTAAACAACAGATGGATAGGTATATACCACAGATTCAAGTAGCTGGTTTGTAGTGTCCAGTCTCATTAGAATTGTATTAGTGTTAATTCTGTGAACCTCTGCAAGTGCAAAACAGTACCTCTGGCATGTGACACTGTCAGCATCAAACAAAATGAAGGCACCTTGTGTATGGGAAGCATGGTGTTCCTAAGGCATGTAGGTAAGGGCTGATAACAAACAGTGGATGATTCTAACCATCCATCTTCCAACCTACAGTTTTTTAAAATAAAATTCTGAGCCCCTAGCACATAAAATATGTGCACATATGTTTGTGTTGTGAGAGGAGGAGGGAAAGTGCAGGGAGTCAATATTATGAAGAAGCAAATGAATAAATTGAAGTAACATTAGGAAAACAAGGGGTTTGGGTTATTTTTATATCCTTGCCTGTAGCACCTCCTTGGTGTGAAAGCACTGTTGTAATCCTTCGTTATAGGCCAAAGTTAACATTACACAACCAGGCTTTTTGGAAAGTTTACTAGCTTTCTAAAGGGTCACCTTGTTAAAGTCATTCCATGACTCTCTCAAGCATGAAAAGTACAGAACATAAAGTCTATAATGTGAAGGTAGTACTGTAAAGGGAAAACTACTTAATGTTTTACTAAAGAAGTCTGGTTACACTAGAATTACTGGGCTAAAGAAGGCTTTGATTCAGGAATGGGCTGATATGAAGATTCTTGACTAAAATCTTGCTATATTGTGCTTAGAGATGACTTTTCTGTTGCTTATTCCCCGGTAGTTTGAATATCAGTATTTCATTAACTAGCTTTTGTAAGCAGAAACAGCCTTCAGATGTTAGTATAATTAAGCTAGTTTTTGGGGAAGGAGAAATATGAAATTCAAATACAATCCTTACTTATTACATACTCCTGTCTAAGGTAATGGACCTACATTAATACGAAGAAGATAAGACACATTTAGAAAGAGCTACCTACTTGTATTGAAATCAACGTACCTATAATTTCTGCTTCCCTGAAAGAATGCATGACTATGGAGACTACAATGAAAATTAAAGCACTATCACTCTGGTAATGTATTCAGAAAGGGAGATAAAAGAATAATCCAGTGAAAGTCTACGTCTCCACGGAAAGCTGTTTCTTCAAAATGGGAGTAATACAGCAGGAAACCTCAAACATTTTGTCTTCAGATTGTAAAGGAGTCACACATCTACCAATAGAATTTGGCAATAAAGTAAGTATTTATATATGCATAGCACTGAGAATTCAAGTTGGAAAAGAGAAATGAATAAAGATTTGGCAAGTTGAATCAAACTGAAAGGAAAAGTGGTTAAACAGTTTTTACTCTGAAATTGTGTCAAAATTGAAGGGAAGTGAAAAGGAAGTGGACATAGATGATTATGCTTTCAGGTCGGGTTTAGCAGATGATGCACTTTTGCTTACTGAAGAATAAAGGAGAGCTGACATAACCACAAAACCCAAAGACATAGTCAGGGAGTGCAGCTAAAGGGTCTTTGGAAAGGAGTTAGGAAAGCAACACAAGATTCTAAATAGACATACATGTTGTCTGATTTTATCAGTCTAACATTACGGTTTTTTGCTAAGATGGATGCACTGGGCAGCCTCAAGGGGGAATGCTAACGAAAAAGTTCAGAAAAAGAATTAATAACCATAAGCGCTAATTCTTCTTAACACCCATGTAATCCCCACACTGCAGATTCAAAACCTCAGCCTTTTATCACAAAACCTCGTGGTAATTTGTGTGCACTGATTAGGACAGTGAGTAGTGATTGCAATTAAAGGAGAGTACCAGAAGTGGGATTCTCCTTTCAGCTTTTTCATATGTTCTTTCCGCTGCATTCTTAAACTGATTCTAGTGCCTCCATTTGGCAGCTGTCTTCCAAACCAAAGCATGCAAATCAAAACACTCAATACTTTATTTTCATAAGGGATAAATAGCTTATATGACTCAAAAGTGCAATGGTCTCCATTTCTTTCTGTGGATAACTAACTCTGAGCCTGTTTAAAAGGCACTGATAGTGCGTTTTGAGAAGAGTAGCAAAGAATTTGATTTCTTAGCAGATGAAGAGAAGGCAAAGAAATACTTAGCAGAATCTATTAAATCTTCCTAACTAGGACAAACTATTCTTGTTTCCAGTGTCTAAGCAACAGAATATGATAAAAGTGTCTGTAAAGTATGATGGAAGGAAAAGGAAAGAACCCTTCATATAATTCAAGTGAGTATGTTTATGTATTAATATGAAAAGTATGTACTAACAAGGGAAGGGAAGGGAAGGGAAGGGAAGGGAAGGGAAGGGAAGGGAAGGGAAGGGAAGGGAAGGGAAGGGGTAGAAATTCTAGGATCAGGTTATTTTAATGTGACGTTCTAATGTGTTCTTTCTAATAATAATTTAAAAAAAAAACCCCATGGAAAAATACTCCTTGTAACTGGGCATGGGAGCAGCATTCAGACTTTTCCTAGAAAGATTCTGACTATGAGTTTATTAACAGTTTGAAAGAAAAGTAATGAATATTTTCTGCCATTTCAACATTTAAATACCTTTTCAAACAATACTAAGTTGCGCAAATAGTCTGAGAAAGAAAAGTCTGCACCTCACACCTTTTCCTTTTCATGTGCTCTTAACTATAGGGAGGGCTCAGGAAAACTGGCCCAATTTTTTGTCTATCAAATGGAACCAACACGCTCCTAATTTGGGCAACAGAGCTGAGTCACGGCTCACATAACTGATCAGCTCTATTTCTCTCTCTTTTACTTACAACTCAGGAAAAAGAAACCCATGTGATGTTATTATAAATGATGCAGATACTAAAGATCAGACACCTGATCAGTGGGGTCCCAGCAGCAGAAATAACTTCAGCTGGAAAATTAAACTAAGAGATTATAGCTGTCATCAAAACAGGGTCATAAAAGTATTCTTATTAAATCTCTCTCCAGGACTGGGGAGCTAATAGGTTAGTTAGCTCTTTAAATGAAAACTGTTAAGTATCAAACCCAAGAATGAATCTCAGCACTAAATTCTGAACTGCTTCTCCCACTCTAACAAAAAGCAAAGATCCAGAATATTTATGCATCTGTCTATTCCTAGTTGTGTCTCAATTATACAATAAAATTTGAGCATAGAAATGTTACTCCAAGGCTTGCTCAGCTTCAAGGCAAGTTATTTGACATGCCACTGCACAAGCAGCCACAGTGTATTCAAGACGAGATAAGTATGTGAAGCTGGAGGAATTCAATGTGCTGTTAGGTGATGCCCAGAAATGCCTTCTTGTGTTTTGTTTCAGAATAACAATGCAACAAAACATAAATAAGTCAGGGTGAACTGGCTTGTTGCAGTTTACCTAGAAAATGTGTCTCCGTTACACAAGCACGCTTCAGACTTGCAGAGCTGTGCAGAAACTCCTGAGGTCAGGAGACTGCTCAGGCAGCTGAAACTAAGCAGTGTCAAGTTGTTACATCTCTCTCCACTTCTTTCCGAATTTTGTAAATGCAGGGGGGACACAAAACAAAACCAAACAGAACCCAAACATGTTGAAAAAGCATTCTGGACAAGAAAGGTTCCTTTTAGGAAGGTAGTGAGTCAGGCAGGGGACAACTTGCATCCAGCTGGTGAGAGTCTCCAGCGCTTCTTCATGTGTGGGAAAAACCACATCAGGCAGTGGGAAAGTGCTAACAGTATCTCCTTTTGGACTATTTCAGTGTTCACTGTTGTGCCATTTTTAATGAGAATCTTTTGCAACGTGTGTTATGAGAAGTAAAGAGAAGAGCTCTAATAGTCTTAACGATGAGCTCTAAATGAGTCAGTACTACAAAAAAACCTATATAGCTTACAGGTTTTGGTACAGGTACTGCCTCCATCATACAGGACATAGCAGATGGGAAGGGAGTCTTAACTATCCGCAGACTCCTGACAATATCAAGCAAGCCATGGCAAGGCTGATATTAGTTGTACTGCACTGCAGCACATAGCTGGCTTCACTTCTCATTTCTGGGACTGAAGCACTGCGGGTACTGTCAGGAGAAGAACTGCATATGCAGAAAAACCATGGTAAGCAAGAGCAAGCAAATAGCATGCTATTTATTGTTTCCCAACTTAAGCTAAAATTTACATATCTCTCACGTTTTATAATGCTGGCTGGTATTAAGAGCATTGGAGAAGTATAAAAGTAACCTTAAAAAGACAAAGATGAATAATTTGTGCGAGTGATCACTCCAGTTTCTCCAAAGAAAAGTATCTTGATACGCACATCATAGATCATTGAGGTTATGGAGGTTATCAGACCATTATTTACCTGCATCTAGTTGATATTATTAACAGCCTCCTGCTATTAAAACTAGGCACATGTTATCAAAATTATCCCAGTACAATTTGGGTATAGAGGTGCCTAAATCAATCAGTACCCATGTGCGGCAGTGCACTGCAGACTGTTATACAAGCATTTCCAGGCACAAGTAAGGTAGCCAACACCAAATTAGCTGACTGCTTCTCCAAAGACCATTGCACACAGTGAAACAGAGTGCTAAATAAAACAGTTGAGATACTGACTCATCATGCATGCAAAGCATGCGGTCACAGAGACCAGAAGTCAGTCAGGTGTGCCTAAACCCCAGGACTCTGCTCTGAAGTCCTGGATGCTGTTCTGACATAGGGATTAGCAAACAAAAGGCATTAGAGAAGTCAGAAGTTCAGAAGTGCCTTTCCCCATAGCTCTACATTGTGCTTGTGTGTACACTCCATTTGTTTCCTTACACTACTCCAGCTTTTCAACAAAGAAATTATAAATTGATAGTGAAGGTCATAGAAACCATTTTGATCAGAGATATCCTTTGATTCACTTGTATTTTCCTTTGTTCTTAGTGGTTATTCTAAAATGGAGGTTGGAAGGGACCTCAGAGATCATCTAACCCAACCTCCCTGACATTAGCAGGGATGCCTCTTGACTTGACCAGGTGGCTCAAACCCTCATCCAGCCTGACCTTGAACATCTCCAGGGACAAGGCATCTACAACCTCTCTGAATAACTTATTCCAGAATCTCGCCACAATTGTACTTGAGAATTTCTTCTTAAGTTGCAACCTAAACCTCTTCTCCTTCAGTTTAAAGCCATTTCCCTTTGCCCTATCACTGAACACTTCTAAAAAGTCCCTCTCCAGCTTTCCTGTAGTTTCCCTTCAAATATTGGAAGGCTGCTATAAGATCACCCCAAAGCCTTCTCTTCTCTAGATTGAACAATCCCAGTTTCCTCAGCCTGTCCTCATAGCATAGGTGCTCCAGCCCCTGGATCATCCTTGTGGCCCTCTTCTGTCCCTCTTATGTGGGGACACCAGAACTGGACATAGTACTCACCATGGAGTCTCATGAGGGCATAGTAGAGGGGAAGAATCACTCTCTTGATCTGCTGTCCACACTCCTCTTGATGCATCCCAGGATACAGTTGGACTTTTGGGCTATCTGAGCGCACTGTCAGTTCACGTTGAGCTTTTCATTAACACCTCCAAGGCCTTCTCTTCAGGGCTACTCTCAAGCCACTCTGTACCCAGTCTGTATTTGTGTTGTGGATTGTCTCAACTCAGGTGAAGGATCTTGCACTTGGACTTGTTGAACCTCAGGTAGTTTACACTGGCCCATTTCTCAAGCCTGTCACATCAAGTGACCTTTAGTTTCACCACACTATAAAAAAAAAAAAAAGAAAAAAAAAGAACAATATAACTCATTTTAGAAACATCATGACAAATACACATACAGGACATGGCCTTTCCCACGTGCATGTATGTGCATGTAGATTCATTTTCTTTCCTTAAACACTTGGTAGCATTTCATTTACGAAATCTCTTAACACTCCACTGTTAGGACAATTAAAATGTTTGACTGAAGAGCCATGTGACAGTATGCTGACTGCTCTTCTCCAACTTTATCTGCCTCCCTTTTTTCCCTTTCCCCACTGGAAAGTGCTGCAGATTGAGGAGACTAGAGGGAGGGAGAGAGAGACACTAAAGTTAACAAAAATTACAACTAGCAGTAGGCTCCTGCAAGAATAAACAGAAATTGATTTAAGGAGTTTTTCATTAAAAATTTAAGTTGAGTCAAGCCTGATTATAACTCTGTAAAAACATAAACAGAGCTCTTGTCAACTTTGTCGTCGTTTCTGCGCCTGCTCGCTCGGTCTAGAATTATTTATGTGCTATAACTCACAGGCTGAAGCCTCTTTTTCAGTTCCTTACTTGTATTTTATTTGCTTGTGTCCAGTACTTCACCATTTCTCTTGGTACATTTAATAGTGACAGGCTTTTAAATGAAAGCTATCAAAATGTCTGTGATAAGCACTCTCATTTCGTCCAATGAGCACACTATGAGGGCTGTTCGTATTTCCACAGGCTTTTGAAGGTGACAGGGATCAACAGAAAAAACTGTGTTTAATCTGCTCTTCTTCTATAAGAATGTACTTTACAGCAGGTTGTTTCTGGCAGTTGATGCTGTCTGTACTGGTAGCCCTAGTGAATCCTGCCTGGATGCAGTCCTGTGCAATGTGCTTTAGGCAGTCTTGCTTTGGTGGTGGTGGGGGTTGGACTTGATCTCTTGAGATCCCTTCCAAATCTGACTATTCTGTGAGTCTGTCATTCTGTGTCCCCTGATCTCTGCTTAGGCTTCTCTGCTTAGGCTTCTCTGCTTAGGCTTCTCTTCTTTTCCTTTTTTTTCCTTCCTTTAAATAAAAAACCAACTCTGTCTTATGTTGCGTTAAATACCATGCTCTTTTGAGGTCCCTTCTAGAGCTGACTATTCTGTTATTCTGTAGACCTGAATACACCCTTGTCATGATCTTTCTTCTTGCGGGAAGGCTATCCAGGCTTTTCAAATCCATTCCAGTTGGCTTAGTTTGTACAACAAGCTGGATTTTTAGCTTCTTTATGTAACAGTTAGTTATCTATCTATTTATCTTTAGTCAACAACATGGACATGAAGTGAAAGCAGATGGAGCCTACTTCAAACATGTCCAATATCCAAATCACTGTCAATTGCCAAAGTGAGTTTTAGCAAGTCCCAGAGAGGCTCTGAACCACCATGAAAGGCTTCCTAGGCTAAAAAGGTACTAGCGGCCAAGCATCCGTGACTGTAGAACAAAACCACAGCTTTCCAAGTTTTACTTCTATTAGCTATAGCCAATTTGTTAAACAAGTGCTTCATTTTGCATGACCTGAAGTGCTTTCTACAAGAAGCACAGATTATAGGCCTAGTTTAAGCTTTTAAGCTTTTAATTGCCAATAAACAACTCTTGGCTCATTTGACTTTTTGCCACATTAGCAGACTTTTCTTCACTTCCAAGTTTCACTTGAGCTTACCACTGATTCACAACTACTGTCAACAGTAGGCTCCAGAGAAATAACTGAAGTGCTTTGCAAGCTAGACTTCCGTAAAGCTGCACCAGGATAAAGACCCAAAAGAGTTATAGTCACAGCTCTAAAGACCTGAACACACTGAAGAGAGGACCTCAAGTCCACAGGTGATAGATAGGATGGTCATCTTTAGATTTATCCCAGGCAGCGACCAGAGAAGCCTGATGGCAGACACAGCATAAAGTTTTGGGTAAATTTTGTATTACAGAAAATTGCCATGGAAAAATGCCAGTGTCCGTCAGGCCAGCAGGCAGGGAAAAGGTCAGAAAATGATGCATTTGCTTGCTAGACCCAAGGGAAAGCCTCAGGTGATGATTTTACTTACAATAACATAAGGACCGTATTTTCTAATCTCTATTACCAAGAATCTAATCCATTCTCTTTGCTGGTATAAAATCTGGGGTTTTTCACTGTAAACTTGTATAAACGTGTAAAATGGACTAAAATAAAACTGACAGGCAGTACGTGTTCTCTGTTTTCCCAGCACCACAAAATGCAAACCCTTGTGGACTGGCAACTCAAACCAAATTAAAGGCTCTCAAAGTCTGGTCTGTCTCTCCGTAAAGGGACAAGAATAATTTTGAAATAAAAGTTCATGTATAATTCTGATCTCCAGATCAATTGTTTTCTGGTCACTTAGTCAAAATCTCAAATTATAAGCACTGCTGTTCCTTTAGAAGAAACATAAGCACTTTAAAATTAACTTTTAGGATTATTATTAAGATATGTTTTTCCTTTTGCAGCTCATTTAGATATCACTGACAGGACTGTCCATTGATGCTCATGCTGAACACGCTGTGTAATGAGGAGCATGGCTAGAAACACTTCAGGTTCTCTTTCTCAGATAGGAAGACTACATATGTGCATGTTACCTAATGCAGCTTAGAACACATTCATGAAGGCTCTGTTGTAGGATTTAGATTCCACCTTTGAGCTCTTTCTGGACAGTTGTGCAACTCCTGATTTTTTATTCAGTTGATTCTTCCTTAAAACCTTGGGATTCCCCTGAATGTGTCAGATAGAAAGGGTTACTGAGGACCATTAGCACTGGGGCAGACACAACATTCTTCCAAAACATGGGAACAGAAGAGCGGGTGTTTTGAGGAGGGATGAGTTCCTATGAGCTGTACCATAGTCACGGAGGACTTGATTCGTGGCTCCACCTTACAGTGTCAGAAATTATTTCTGGTCACATACCTCTCTGCTCTGTGCTAATAACCGTCTTAGTCCAAGCAGTCTTTTCTCTATAACTCTTCTTGCTCTCTACAGCTACCTAAAAGGAGGTTCTAGCAAGACTGGTGCCAATCTCTTCTCCCAAATTACTCCATCATCTTGGTGGCTCTGTGCTGGACTCTCTCAAGCAGCTCTGTGTGCTTCTGGAACTGAGGGGCTCAGAACTGGACACAATGTTCCAGATGTGGTCTCAGCAGGGCAGAGCAGAGTTGGAAGAGAACTTCTCTCAATCTACTAATCACCCCCCTTCTAATCCACCCCTGGATGCCATTGGCCTTTCTGACCAAAGTTTCCAGGCAGCCTCTGTTGTGGCAAAAGCCCAAAGATCCTCTTCCCTTCCCTCAACAGGCACAATACAAGCAAAGAGCAGTGAGGTTCTCCTGACACACTGGCCCTTCACCAGTCTGCTCCACATGTGCTAAAGATTCAATTATTGGAATAATTTTATACAATGGGCTTAGAAGGAGTGTGGATGCATTCCTAATGGGGAGGCAGTAAGTCACATCAGTTTAGCTCACTTCATCATTTTGTATTTTATGTCTTTACAGTGTGAGTCCCAGAGAATACCAGAGAAACTACCTGCCTTTCTGGCAAGCTGTATTTCAGCAACAAGCATGCATCTTTCTTCAACTCAGCAGGCTCCTGGGGAGCAGAGTCACACCTGAGGCCATTAGCAAGCAACCTGCAGTCTTAATCCATAAATATTTGCAGCGCGGCACTTTGAAATAAAGACCATAACAATTCCCACACCTTTAAAAAGAGCTGTAACCTCTGTATCATCCTATGATGTGATTTCAGCTCAGAAATCCTAAGTCTGGTTAGTCCCTCTCCAGATTTCCCACTAGGTTTGCAGCATTTGCCCAGCCCTTGTGCTTCCAGCTGTTTTATCCTGAGGCTAAAGTATTACCTGCTGTGACAAGGCCGGAGTGATGGGCCTGGTTCTACTGCAACGACACCAAGTTGTGGGGGGAGGAGGGGTTGTCGATCTGCTGGAGGGCAGGAAGATGCTGCACAGAGATCTGGCCAGGCTGGGTCCATGGGCAGAGGCCAACAGGATGAGGTTTAACAGGGTCAAGTGCAGGGTCCTGCACTTTGGCCACAATAACCCCCTGCAGCTACAGACTGGGGGATGAGTGGCTGGAGAGCAGCCTGGCAGAGA
>JAOXOE010032565.1:0-10914 GCA_028565055.1 Phoeniculus purpureus
CCATCCCCTTTCTGATCCACTCCAGGATGCTGTTGGCCCTCTTGGCCACAAGACCACATTGCTGGTTCATTGTTATCCTGCTGTCCACTAGGACCCTCAGGTCCCTTTCTCCTACACTGCTCTCCAACAGGTCATTTCCCATCCTATACTGCTTCATGTATGAGGTCTCTTGGGTTACATCTTAGGTGTGGGGAAATCACAAGATTGATCACATCTGTACTCAGAAACTGATTTTTCCCCGTAACGTCTGGGTTTTGGTAGCTGAAATGACCATTTGTGATGCAGGGTATCCCTGTAGTCATGCCTGTCTTCAAGTACTTAGGAGCACTAGTTAGCCACCTTCTAGCCATCTGGGCTCCAGTGGCATTCCCTCCTCACTCTATGATCAGCATGGCCAAATCCAAATGTCTATTCTCAGCGCTTTCAGCTAGAGCTGCTTTTCCTCTATGAGACGCCAACCTGTCATCTCTATTCAAGGCGTTGAAAGGCTTTGCCCAGCACCACAACTAAAGGGCTCCAGTTTCTTTGACACCACCAGCAGGATGACATTTTCTCCACTCAGGTTTTAATACCTTAAAATATCATCCCTTTCTTTCCTGATCTCAAGCATCTTGCACGTCTCCAAGTTCTTCAGAGCAACCTCTTTGGTAGAAATATATTGTTATCACAGTCTCAGAGTAGACTGGGTTGGAAGGGACCCCAAGGGTCATTGAGTCCAACACATTAAATTAAAGGAAGTTTAAATGAGGTGGTCCAGCATCATGTCTGTGTCTCTACTCCCATGTAACTGGATTAGCCTCTTCCTCTGCAATGTGTGTGCTAATTGTGGTTACTTTTTTAAAGTAATAAATTAGAAAAATATATTAAGAAGTGTTGTATATGTCTAATTTCACACAGACTTAAGGGAAAATAGGATTTTCTGCTAATGTTATTGTTTGTCCTTCCTTTTAACCCACAGTTGCCTTTGTGGTAAATTTATCTCCGTGCATCTTTGTACTTCAGAACGATAACAAAAGATTCTGAAGTCTCTGTGACTCTGTAACCAAGAACAGGTTCCTTCAAAAACAATTTCCAGGCTCTTTTAGAAGCTGATCCAGAAATATTTTATGGAGTTAATATTTAATACCAATGTAGTCATGAAAGATTCAGTCGCTAATAAATGGGGTTTATTTATTTTCTACCGTTTAAATTGCCCCCACTGTCATCTTAAAACTGTTAATGGACAGACTGACTTGAGCAGAAGCAAATATTCATTTGTTATGGGCTGGTTTGTGTTTGTATGGGCTGTTCAGCTCCAGAGGTGAGCTCCAAGCTTACGTTGTGGCAGGAACATCAGGGGAACTGCAGTCCTTCACTCTTGAGTGCTTTCACAGAATCACAGAACATTGGGGATGGGAAGGAACCTCGAAAGATCATCTAGACCAATCCCCCTACCACAGCAGGATCACCTAGATCAAGTCACACAGGAACATGTCCAGGTGGGTTTTAAATGTCTCCAGAGGAGGAGACCCCACAAACCCCCTGGGCAGCCCCTTCCAGGGCTCTGTCACCCTCACTGGGAAGAAGATGCTTCTCATATTGATGTGGAACCTCCTCTGTTCCAGCTCACACCCATTGCTCCTTTTCCTATCATTAGATGCCACTGAGCAGAGCCTGGCTCCATCCTCCTGACACCACCCTTCACATATTTATCAACACTAATGAGGTCTCCCCTCAGTCTCCCTTTTCCAAGCTGAAGAGACCCAGCTCCCTCAGCCTTTCCTCATAAGAGAGATGTGCTACTCCCTTCATCTTCTTTGTGGCTCTATGCTGGTCTCTCTCCAGCAGTTCTGTGTCCTTCTTGAACTGAGGGGCCCAGAACGGAACACAGTATTCCAGAAGTGGCCTCAGCAGGGCAGAGTAGAGAGGGAGGAGAACCTCTCAATCTGCTAACCACCCCTGTTCTGATCCAGCCCAGGATGCTGTTGTGCTTTGTGGGAACAGCAAGGCTCATCAGTATAGGAGAAGTAGCTATTGTGACTATCACTTGCAAAGATAATTTCACAGCAGTAAACCCTTCAGCAGTGCAGCCAGGTTTTGCCTTTGCTGCTTTCTCACCTCCTGGCAGAGCTCTGAATGGACCCGAGCACACAACTCCTGCTTGCTTTCTCCCTCTACGCCTCGATGCATATTTGTATTTTGTACTCCTTATTAAAACAGGATCAAAACCACTCAGGCTGGATCCCCACGTGCTCCGGATTGCCTGGGCTGTGGCCTTTCAAGACCAATTACTCTATCCACTTAGAGGAGAGGTGTTATCATTTCTACACGTTCTCCGAGGCATCAAAACTCACGCTTGCCCTTTGAAAGCCTGCATTTGCTTCTATGTGCGACACCCAGGCAGCTCCCATGCTGGCATCTCTTCATCCCCTTGGGTTTTTAAAGGAAATCTCTGTCTAATGGTCATACCCTCACCTCTTATATTCTTTTTTTTTCTTCTTTTTTTGTAAAAATAACAGAGAGAGAGGCATCAAAAGCCATTTCTCATTTCCACATGCCTATGTGGTAAACCCAAATGTCAGGCTTTTTGTGGTGATGTGATTCATATCACTTCAGTACGGGGGTGTTAGCTCTGCATTTAGTCTTGCCTAGGCTGTAACGAAGGACACCGATTACTCCGGTGATTCGAGCTAAAAGCTGCAGGAGAGGCATTAGAATACAGGAAACGTATAGGGGAATGCAATTTCCAAGTGGATGAAAGATGTGTGAGTGGATGAACATTCAGTTAGGTAATTACAGCTTAGGTTTAGTCTTGAATTTTCTTCAGCCTTACTCCAGGGAGAGCCTAATGGCCATACCTGAGTTTTTAATGGCAACATTTGGGCAAAAAGTATGGCTATTAGGTGAGCAAATGTAGCACTTTATCCTGGAGGCAGGGATATCACCTTCGGTGTCAAAAGTAAAGAAGAATCAATTCAACTGCAAGAGCTGAGAAAGTTTTCAGTGGGAAATCCTAGCACGGTCTCGCTCCACGGGGAGGGGAAGAGAAGATGGTGTCTGAGCCTGGCACATGCTCAGCACAAAGTACCTGGTCAGAGACAGTTGCATCTACTGATTCCAGCCACCAGATTCATAGTGGCAGGAAATAAGTATCTAGAATTTGTGTGAAATCAGGTGATTTAGATAAAAAAGAGAAATAAAGTCAAAAGAAATTCTTCCCAGAGAGTGGTCAGGCACTGGAATGGGCTGCCCAGGGTGGTGGTTGAGTCCTCATCCCTGGATGAGTTTAAAAGACGCTTAGATGTAGCGGATGGGGGATCTGGTTCAGGGGTGAACTTGTAGAGTGGGGCTGATGGTTGGACTCGATGATCTCAAGGGCCTTTTCCAGCCTGAATGATTCTATGATTCTGTGATTAAGCCTCAAGAAAAGGAATCATTGCTACAGAAAGCACAGCAAGTTTTAATTTCTGTCTTTACTGTCCTTGATAGCTGTTCTGAGATTCTTGATTATTACCAGTTGAAGTGATACCAAAGAGGCTGTGTAGAAGCTTTCAGTTACAGGGTAGTAAGCGTTTCACCCTATTCAATTTAATCTCATTTCACTTGTGTAAAATTATTCTGCAACAAATATTGACACTATTTTCAATTATTGAATATAACTTTTAAAACACGTTAGGCAAATAAGATTTTAATTTAGCAAACATTCCAAACCATCATTTCACCTGTTCCTGTAATAACATGGATAGGATGAATAAATTCAGGTCTACAAAGAGATCTGTTTGTTATACTTTAGGCAGCTGTCAGAGGCTAGTGAACATCTTACCTCAACCTTAAGTTGGTGTCACTGCTAAGAGTGAACACATCTTTCCCCTCAATGTAAAGGCAACTGAAGAGAAACAGCTGCTATCAAGATATTAAAAGGTAGATGGCTAAACTAACTGAATATTATCCAAAACTAGGTAATCACAGAACATTAGGGATTGGAAGTGACCTCAAGAGATCATCTAGTCCAATCCCTCTGCCAGAGCAGGACCACCTAGACCAAGTCACACAGGAACATATCCAGACGGGTTTTAAACGTCTCCGGAGAAGGAGACTCCACAACCCCCCTGGGCAGCCCATTCCAGTGCTCTGTCACTCTCATTGTGAAAAAGTTCTTTCTCATATTTGTGTGGAACCTTCTGTGGTCCAGCTGACACCCACCTAAATCAGAGCCCTATTTCTGCTACTTGTTCAAATGACTGAAATCCCAGGTAAACTGAAGAGAAAGTACTTGAATCACAGAGAAAACACATCTGTTCCCATTCAGATTTAGGTTAAACCTCACATGCAAAGATACAATGACCTTTTTCAATTCAAGTTAGCAAACTTTCTGGAATGAACATTCTAGAAAAGCAAATGTAAAACACATTAACAAAACCATTCAGAATGATTTTCCCTAGGTTTAAATAGGTTAATACTTAATGTTCTACAGGGCATGCAGCCCCAACTTAATCATTAAGTGTTACAGTTTGAAGGTTGGGTTGAATGTTAGGAAGCCCTTCCTCATGGAAGGGGTGATCAGACACTGGAATGGACTGCCCAGGGCAGTGATGGAGTTGCCATCACTGGAGGTGTTTAAGGACAGACTGGCTGTGGCCCTTAGTGCCCTGGTCTGGTTGATGGGGTGATGTTAGGTCCTGGTCTGGGCTGGATGAGCTGAGGGGGCTTTTCCAGCCTCAGTGATTCTGTGATATAAGAAATCCTGGCCACTGAGCATTTTCTATGGATGAGAACCATGACAGCAACGAGACAAGATCCTTTCCAGCATCTTCTCATCTCACAGATTTAGCATAAGCACTTGTGCTTCTGCCTAGTCTCCAAAAAGCTGTAAACTCATTTGGCAAGTGGTGTTAATTGTATTCTGAGTTCAGGAACTTGGAGAGCATGTCTATATTTTAAATTAAACCTCTTCACCAGGGACCAACTTCAGAAATGGATTAAAGACGTTGGAATGACATAAATGGATACCTTACTTTCACTCATTAATATGCATACTGCACTAATCTAAACTCCCTTTAGCTCTCATCAGATTTCCCCAGGCAATTCTACACTTTTCTCCCCTCTCATTTTCATAGATTTCTCAATATGTTACATCCTACTCTTTAACTTGGTCCAGTGTTTATGTATGAACAAGAGAAAATCATAGAATCACACAACATTAGGGATTGGAAGGGACCTCAAAAGATCATCTAGTCCAATACCCCTGCCACAGCAGGACCACCTACGCCAACTTGCACAGGAACACATCCAGGCTGGTGTTAAATTTCTCCAGAGAAGGAGACTCCACAACCCCCCTGGGCATCCCTTTCCAGTGCTCTGTCACCCTCACTGGGAAGAAGTCCCTTCTCATATTGATGTGGAACCTCCTATGTTCCTATCATTGGATGACACTGAGAAGAGCCTGGTTCCATCTTCCTGACACCCACCCTTCACATATTTACCACCATTAATGAGGTCACCCCTCAGTCTCCTTTTTTCCAGGCTAAAGAGACCCAGCTCCCTCAGCCTTCTCTCATAAGGGAGGTGTTCCACACCCTTCACCGTCTTTGTGGCTCTGTACTGAACTCTCTCCAGCAATTCTGTGTCCTTCTGGAACTGAGGGGCCCAGAACTGGACACAATATTCCACATGCAGTCTCAAAAGTATGAAAGTAGGAAAAGGAACACAAAGGAAAACAAAAGCAGTAGGTAAGTGATGCAATCATACGCTTCATCCAGCTGAACTTGCACATTTCTTAGTGCATTGACAACTTCCTTACTTTTTATTTTAAATGCTAGGAAATGGAATGGATAAAGCATGGCCAGCAGGAGTAGTGTGGTTGTCATGCCCTTGTACTCATGAAGCCTCACCTCGAATACTAAGTTCAGTTCTGGGTGCTTCACTCTGAAAAGGACATTGAGGTGCTGGAATGTGTCTGGAGGAGAGCTACCAACCTCAGGAGGGGTTTAGAGTGCATCTCATATGAGGAGAGACTGAGGGAACCAAGCTGTTTAGTTTGGAGAAGAGGAGACTGAGGGGAGACCTTATTGTCCTCTACAACTACCTGAAAGGAGGTGGTAGAGAGGTGGGTGTTGGCCTCTTCTCCAAAGTGAGTAATGAGAGGACAAGAGGAAATGGTCTGAAGTTGTGTCAGAGGAGGTTTAGATTGGATATTAGGAAGAAATTCTTTACTTGCAGAGTTGTCAGGCACTAGAGCAGGCTGCCCAGGCAGGTGATGGAGTCATCCTTCCCTGGAGGCGTTTAAGAACCATGCAGACATGGTGCTTCAGGAGCTGCTCCAGCGGTAGAGATTGTAGTGGGGTTATTCTGGGTTTTATCTGTTTGGGTGTGTTTGATGCTGGTGTCTGATCATGGTTTGGGGGGTGGTGGTGGTGGTGTGTGTGGTTGGTCTCAGTGATCTGGGAGGTCCTTTCCAACCAGGAATACTCTGTGATTCTGTCAATGAGTAAGACACTAGACACTACATTTCTAAGGCCTATTAATGTACTAATTCAGTCACAGACCCATCATGTTTCAGCAAAAGGCCCTGATATTGAGTACCTCAGAATATCTTAATAAAATCTCTGCCTTTAACTCCTGTTTTCTGAAAGACACGTTGACTATCTACACATTAGACTTTCCAAAGTGTGATGTACTGTACAGTAGCTCTTGAGAAAGAGATTACAGACTGTCTGCGGGGAAGGGCTGAACACACCTGCAGAACATTTATAACTTCACCTGAAAATGCATCTGGTCCTCTTTGCTACTGATAGAGAGGTTGCTGACATTGTGCCTCAGTAGCAGGGAGATAGGTAGATTCAGAGAAACAAAAGCTATTGGGAATGATCTAGTGATAGGACAAGGGGCAATGGGTGTAAGCAGGAGCATAGGAGGTTCCACCCAAGTATGAGAAGAACTTGTTCGAAGTGGGGGTGACAGAGCACTGGACTGGGCTCTGTCAATCCCTAATGTTCTGTGATTCTGTGACTAAAGCCAGGGCTATCTTGAGACATGCAGATGGAGGCTGAGAAAGCATTTAGAAAAATATTATTATGTTCTTGCTCTCTTCTGTCTGCTTTTTCAGAGATGTCAATTTGTGGCCATGTGAGAGGAGAGATAAGAAAGAAAATTAATGAGCTGGTGATCTGACACTTCTCTCTTACAGGTTTTGTGACTTTGCATCATTGAAGTTGCATACGTCATTATATCCGTGTTCTCATCAGAGAAACAGAGAAGAAGGCAAAAGAGGGATAGAGAAGGAAATCCTGAAAATTCTAATGGGGCTTACTAAATAGAATGTTGGCTGGATGCTAGCTATGGTGGTGATAATTTGGGTGAGCTGATTTATGGAATAAAACTGAAAACCAAGTACACATCACGGGCATGGCCTGAGGCTGCACCAGAGGAGGGTCAGATTGGGTATTAGGAAGCCCTTCCTCACAGAAAGGGTGATCAGACCCTAGAATGGACTGCCAAGGGCAGTGGTGGAATCACCATCTGTGGAGGTGTTTAAGGGCAGACTGTCTGTGGCCCTTAGTGCCCTGGTCTGGTTGATGAGATGTTAGATCTTGGCCTGGGCTGGATAAGCTCAGAGGGCTTTGCCAGTCTCAATAATTCTGTGATTGCGTAATCATATTTTTATATTCCCTCAAGCACGGACTATTTATGTGCTAAGTCTGACTATAAACACTTGGACAGTGGTCCAACTGTACATATAACATATCTACACAACGTGTACGTGTGTTAGCATACATGGAGGACATACACACATGAGTGTAGTGAGTTGAGGTCAATAGCTTGACTAGAGAGAGAAAAGAATTTTAAGACTTGCTTTGAAATTTCATGTTCTTTAAATATTTGCTCATTCACCTGTGAATTCTCTTCTCATTTAGAGGAAGGTATATAGAGGCTTCCAACTAATGTATTTTGTCAGAAAATTGTACCCAAGACACTGTAATTGACTGAAAATAAACTACTAGAAAGGGACTAATTGTCCTAACAAAATGGAAAGTGCTTTCTTCTGATTTTTTTTCCCTTTTTTTAAAGATGCTTTTAAAACCAAACCACAAAGGTCTCATTGCCAAGACGAGACACACAGTCAATCTGGCTAAGAATTACTTCTTTGAAAGAGTTTAGTTCTTGTATAGGTCTCTAATGAAACTCAACTTTCTGTTCCTGCCTGAAAACATCTGTTCTCTGAATGGGGAAAAAAAACCCCTTAAAACATTTTATATATCTCCTAAAGACAGGATACTGCCCTGCTAAATTGCCATTCAATGCATTGTGGCCAAAAGAGGCTGCTGAAATTGTGCATTAATGGATTTATGGACCGTTCCAGGATCATAAAGATGAAGAGAAATCCCTCAATTGTTTTATGTGTGTTTCTTCTTGCCCTTCATCAACAAAGTTATTATGAGATTGTTCATTCTTGAATATACTTTTGATTTTTATAGGATATTGATAACTTCCCAAAATTCAGCAAGCATTTTGAAAACACAGAACATTAGGATTGGAAGGAACCTCGAGAGGTCATCTAGTCCAATCCCCCCTGCCACAGCAGGACTACCTAGACCAAGATGCACAGGAACATATCCAGGTGGGTTTTAAAAATCTTCAGAGAAGGAGACTCCACAATACCCCTGGGCAGACACTTCCAGGGCTCTGTCAACCTCACTGGGAAGAAGTTCCTTCTCATATTGATGTGGAACCTCCTATGTTCCAGATCACATCCATTGCCCCCCTGTCCTATCACTAGATGAGAAGATCCTGGCTCCATCCTCCTGACACCCACCCTTCACATATTTATCAGCATTAATGAGGTCATCCCTCAGTCTCCTTTTCTCCTAGCTCAAGAGACCCAGCTCCCTCAAATCACATAAATCACTCAGTAAGTTTTCTTCATGATGGCTGACTTCTAACATTGAAGTTGAGGCTGTTTTTTAAAAAAAGCTATTACAAGGAATTTGCAATAATTTGCATGTTCCTGTCTTCAAAATCATTAACACAAAGGATTAAAAATGCTTTACAAGGGATAAACAGAAAAGGAAGCATGTCTTTTACGAGAAAAAATATGGAAGAGGTTACTAATTTCTCCAGTTATTCTAGTGAATAAAACATGAGTTTCATTCAGTGCTTTCTAGCAAGAGGCAGAGCTGTGGTTATTATTCCTTATGCCTTTCAAGTCAATTTCCATGAAACTCTTGCTTTTACCTGCAAAAATGGCTTTGAAAATATAAAAGCCACAAAGTTCAGCAGGAAGATGAATCAGGCACTGTTTCATACCTTTCTCTGTAGTTATTCAGGAGAGGAAATGCAGCCCCAGAGTTCTCTCACATTAGACACTGAACTCAGTTATCCTCATGGCCATTGCCACAATAGTTTCCCATCACCAACCCAGACTGCCAGGCATTCACAAAGACCGTACGACTCACCAGTGAGCTCTACTTTCCTTTGAGGGGGAACTCTCTTTCTAGTGCCTATAGAAGATAGCTATAGGGCAACCAAGCTTCTAGCATGGACCTCTTCATACAGTACCTAAAGAGAAGGGAGAGGAATGCAGGGTGAAGACCATGCCTCTTGAAAGAAAAGGCTGCCTGTAGCAGCACAGAACCAGGTTGTTAGCTCTTCCCTCAAAAGTACCAGCTGTACAAGAAGCTGAAACTGGTGGGAAAGGCAGTAGCACTTAGCCATACCACCCAACCTCCCAGGATACAACTGGAGCAAATTGTAAATTACTCTGTGAAAACTGATAGGGCATTTTGCAGAAGCAGAAAATAATTAAAGTAAGTCAAAATTTGCCTCTGGAGATTCTATGAGAGCATTCTTTCCTCCCAAATGCCTTTATCTCTGCACTTAACTTCCTGACATAACCTGTGTGCACTCCCATTATTGGACAAAAGGGGAATTTCTGAAAGGTCCAAAGAGGACTCCTGTTGACTTTCAATGCAAATTGGGCACTCCTTATTATCTCCCACCAGATCTATAAATGTCCTTACTGGTTTTATACTTCAAAGAAAACAGCATTCCCCAGGCATTGAGTCATTAAGGGGAAGTGTCCTCTTTTTTTGCCCTAGATTAGGGGTCATTGCTAGTTAATGTGGACATCTTAAAAAAAATCAACAAAACCCAATATTAAATATTCAACACGACATTAAAAAGAGCTAGAAGCAATATAATTCTTTCAGATGTAAAAAAACCCTGACCTTCAGCATGGAGAAGAATGGCTCAAATAACCTTGTTTATTTTTATAAATCCTACAGTACTGGTTTTGATTATTATTATTCTACATTTCAAGACACTTTCCTCCACAGCACAAATGATCCACAGCCTTAACCCCTCCCCTTCTAAGCAAGCAGAGTACCACAGATTTCTGTGCTGGTTTGGCCTTTTCCAAAACAAACAGAGCATTTTGAATTGGTTTCAGGGCAAAAGCAATTCCCAGCTGCAAAAGCTCAGTTGGAGCACTGCAGAGATGACACTGCACAAGCGTTTTCAGTACTACTTCCAGCAAATTAAAGGCTGCAGATGATTTGCACATGACTTGTCTGAGTAGTCGTCTCACCCCCTCTGCTCCCTCCACCCACTCTTTTTTCTTTTTCCTTTTCTTTCCCCTTCCTGTGGACAAGTGCTCAGTCAATTAGCAATTACTGAGAATTGGATGATTTTCCAGTCTTTCAACTCAGCTGCTCTCCACAACAAGGGAGAGGACAGGTGCCTTTACACTGTTAGATGGCTGCATCTGGTGCTGGGTCCCTCTGCATCTCTCAGCCCATGCTGCAGCCCTAAACTGAAATGATTAAAAGTGATCAGTGCAACAGGATCACAGAATCACAAAACATTAGGGATTGGAAGGGACCTCGAAAGACCATCCAGTCCAATCCCCTGCCACAGCAGGATCACCTAGACCAAGTCACA
>JAOXOE010032566.1:0-10914 GCA_028565055.1 Phoeniculus purpureus
ATAGATACAGCCAAACAAATATATTTAATTTTAATCTTTTGTTCTTTCTGAATAAAAAGTTAATGCTTCTTCATAACAGCTCATAAATTGCAGTGAAGACTGGGTTACCAGGTTTATGCAGAGTTTCTAAAGAAGAGCTATCTTGAGAGTGAAATGCTTCTCATCAAATGAACCTAATCTTGTCTGTCTTTCAAGGAAATGAAAACAGATCTAAAGATAGTGGATTGTGGACTAGAAAATACGCAGGGCCTGCAGTAGCAGTGCCACCATGTATAACTCAGTCAATTCAGCAGCCACAGTGCCTGTGGTCTTTTGGAAGAGTTGCGAGGTACAAATAAAGGAATTAGATTAATAAATTGGTCACTATCTGATGACTGAACTGCTCAGAAGTCAGACACAATCAGGAGGCATACACAATTTTTATTGACAATTTACCCAAATTTGAAAACGCTGCTGGTGATAGATGGTGGCTGTAACTCAGACTCTGCAGTCTGCTTGATCTGTGAGAGTAGTGAGAATCTTGCCTTAGGTCTTTGCTTGACATAGAGAAGCAAGTGCTGGTTGATTTGTTTATTCCTGTGACTTAAATTCAGTTGTAAAACATATCCTTTTTGCCTTACATCCAGACATTCCACAACACTGTTGGACTTAAGGTAGAAAGCAAAATACTTCCGAATATCGGTTTGCCAAAGTAGTTGTAGCTGCATAAAAATAGTAGAACTATGACAGCAGGACCTAATCTATAACCGTCAGAAGTACCATCCACATGGATGAACCTTTCACAACAGTCTTATCAAATCAGAACAGACTTGTTCCAGCCAAGGAACAAAGAAGTTAATCCTTTGGATCAGATTGGTTTGAGAACACAAAAATGCATCTTGCACTTGTATAGACATGAACACGTTTGCAGCACAGGGAATAAAAAACATGGACTCTGACCTTGGTTCTGTCAAGCCTGAACATTGCTACCTCAGAGACTAAGAACCACTAAACACAGTGGTACCAGATCAACCACACTGTAAGTAGAACTCTTAGCTAATACGATTGATTTGTATTTGATTTTTCATTGTTAAAAGATACCTTCAGGAGTAGTCGAACACAAACGCTCAGAGTTTTCAGTCTCAGCCTGTTCAGATGGTCCCATTACAGCCATCCCCAACTCTCCCAATAGGTTGAGAGATGCGACAACTTCCTCCTCTTACCACTGCAGGAGGTGAAGAAAGTAACAGGGGCTGTCAGAGAAAACCATGATATGCAGACCAGGAAGACTCCTGTGCACTCTACAAGTACTACAGATCTATAAAACTCTTAAATTAAGGCACTGAATGTAGAGTGTACAAATGATAGTATAGCAGCAGGAAAGTCCATCCAAATGAGAATTCCAGGTGGGAACTGTGGTGTCACTCCACTTGTCCCCTGATCAAAGTATAAGGCCTCTCATCACTTCAGCCACAGACTTAGCAGGAAAATTACTAGTCACTAAAGCTGCCAAGCACAGTCTGGTGTTTCCTAGGTTTGCCTTTGATGTCCAGTGGGACTCACTTCAGACACACAAGTCCAAAGCCAAGACTGCAGGAATTAATAGAGTACTCACCTGAGATATAATTGTTACTGAAGCAATAAAGACAATAAAAACCCCCACTGAATTTAGAAGGATGTTGTACACAAAAACAGTTCTTCTTGCACTCCAGTACAGATGTTGCATGCACTGGGTATGAAGTCTTGTTATCAGTCTGGGAAAAGCAAAGGAATGTAGATCAGACAAACCAGTACAGTCATAAAGATGATATCTGTGACAGAGCAGAAGATGTGCTCTGGCAGAGAATATTCCAATCCCAGCCAGCAGTTGAGATTAACTCTGACCATTTCTGGCCATAAATCAAGCATGAGAGAGATGGAACCTATACAGGT
Source organism: Phoeniculus purpureus (assembly GCA_028565055.1). Taxonomy (NCBI): domain Eukaryota; kingdom Metazoa; phylum Chordata; class Aves; order Bucerotiformes; family Phoeniculidae; genus Phoeniculus; species Phoeniculus purpureus. The sequence continues at coordinate 1,912 of JAOXOE010032566.1, forward strand.
GCCCAACGGAATTAAGAAAAAAGTGCATCTTTGATCTCAAGGGCCTAGGTATGCTTATACACACAGATTGAGTGTACAGAGGAACAAACAAGTGAAGGAGAAATCCGTTCTGTTGCAAACAAAAGCTCATGGCATGTTATCCAGAAAAGAAAGGAGAATTGATAAGTTACCTGAAAAGAAACAATAAAAGGAATTCAGCTTTTTCTGAGCTTGCCAACCAAGTTTCCGAGGTACATTGCTAACAGGCAAAAATCATAGAACCTCAGTATTTATATGCAAAGTGACAACCTGGTGCTATGAAGAGACATAAACCACATCTCTTTAAAAGAAAAATTATTTTGAGTCTCATTGTCTTTCTGAAGTGAAGCTTCAATTAAGGGGCTTTTCCTTTTCTGACTCCTGCTGCCATTGCAACTTCACGTCCCTAAAGCCTTGTCTCAAGTGCTGCACGAAATGATGGGATCCCATAGGTTCACTTTCGGTAGGAAAGGAACCTGACATAGGTCTCAACACTCTATTCAGTATTGCATCACATTTTATTTTCATGAACGTATTCCTGTTAGAGCTCTGAAATGTAGTAAGCATGTTCACAACTGAGGCATGTGCACACAGAAAACCTTTGTGTCCAAATGACCACCTGAAAACATTGCATTTCCCAGAGGTGGCTTCCAGGGATGGACCAGAGCATGTACCCAGTGACACACAACCCTCTGCCTAGCTCTGCAACATGATGCAAGTAAAATGGCTCTTAGCACTTTGGGGCAAACACAACTCCTCTCTGACCCATGAGACCCACAGGGTTTGCTGCTGGCAACGCATCAGAAGGGCTATGTTGCCCCAGGACAGTTCTCAGCCAAGAGGCCTCAAATTTGAGGCAGTTGAAATTACGCTCTGCAAAGACTAAATATATACAAAATGCTTTCTCAAGTTTTATAAACAGAAAGAAGCAAACAAAAAAAAATATCAAAGGGTTGTTACGTCTCTTTACAGTTTCACAGATTAGCAGAAGCCCCAAACTCATCACTTGTGAAGTGTCTGTACCTAGACAAATGTGGAGACAGAACCAGTCTGATCAGTGTGCAACCTTTATAGCACCAAATATTGGGCAGTGTCATGTGCAGTGCAGAGCCGAGCGGATGGATGGAATTGATTTTATAGTTACAAACAAAATACTCGCAAATATTAACCAATAAACTTATGCCCAGGTGGAAATGTCCTATTACAAAAATTACTGTAAAGATCCTCAAACTGTTCAGGGGAGAAAAAAAAGTCCAATTTTCCACATAACCCGAAAGTGCTGAGTTTCCCAATAATAAGATCCAAGGAACCTGTAAACCCAAGGCTCTAATTTTCTTATGGCGACTGTGTAATATTTTGCAAAGTAAAATTGACTGAGATGGAAGCTATTTTGCATGGTACAGTGGCGATGGCTAACAAATGAGAGTTTTGTGGGCTGAATGTTAGTCCCCTGCCTCATCTGCCACCCCTAATGACAGCAGCCACCTGCTGTTTTATTGTCACAGCTGGAGCCAGTTCACACTCCTTGGTGCTGAGCTCTGCCCATGAGCGCCAAGCTCTCGCCTCGCCTCATTACTTTGATGAACTTTTTATGGTCAGCACCCATGAAGACCTCATCTAGGACTATACAACCTAGATCGGCTTCAGGGAGTGCTTCCAGCTAGCATGAGGTGATAATACACAGTGACACCACGGCTGCCAGTGCCTGTCACTTAGTCAAGTCACTGTATTATACTCCTGGCTCTACAGGGCCCTCAACAGGTAAAATGCCATGAAATTCTCCTGTATTATAAAGTTCAGTCTCTCTTTTTCATATTTCAATATAGAGACCATATCCTACTAGGAGTATTCCAAGATAGACAGGAAAATCAAAAATGTATCATGCTGTTTACTATATATATAACTACAGACAAGATACTTCTGCATCCCCTAGATGGAAACCGGCTACCTTCATAAAAACAGATATTCTGACATTAAAGGAAGCAAGCATGAAAAGCTTATTACAGCTTGATTAACACCACCAAATAGGAAAGAAAAAATAATTGCATGTGTTTTGCACGAAAAGAACCATTTTAACATAAAGAACAGCAAGCACAGAAACAAAAAACAAGCCTCTGGAATTTTTACCCAAATGGCGGAAAACGATATATGCTACTTCCCTCTCCCCTCAAAAACTCCACACTCATACATTTATTAGATATGATAATATACCAAATCAAGATGACAATGAAGCAATGCTTTTTACATCTTTTTACTTAATCAGAGCAGTGGTACTATTTTATGCTAATTTAAAACCAAATATAATCAGCCTTTCCTGTTAAAATCTTTTTTTCATACTAACAAACACTCCAAATCCCCCGAGCCAGAGTAAGATTTTAAACTTCATCAGACTTATATTTTCTTTATTGACACATCTAGAACAGACTGCTTTATGCTTGATCACTGAAATTTAACCCCAGGTTTACTTTCTGTATTAGAATAATTTTTTTGGTGCCAACAGAGCTTTACATTTGCCCATATTTACATATATCATTAAGATTAATATATGTGCTATTAATAATAATTTCATTAACATTCTGAAATCATCAAATAACATTTTGACTTTTGAATGGCTGTAGGCTATTCTAAGCCTAAAAACCAGAATATTTTCCGTATTCATTGTTTAGCAATCCAGCTGATCAGTTTTGACAAATTCATGCAATGTTATAAGCCATTAAACTTCATTTAGTTGCATTTTAAAATTCCACCTAAAAATAAAAAGCAACTGTCTCCTTTGTACAGACAGTATGATTTCCGATAAATACCAGCTTCCATGCTTCAAAAAGAACTGAGTTTCCTGGGCTTTTATTATTTTATTGAAATGTTTTAAAATTCATAATATGTAAGAGTTTTTTAAATAATATTTTTGAGACCACTGATCTAGCAAGAGCTGAACATCCCTAATGTGCTATGGTGCAATTCAGCTCCTTGCAAAAAGGGGCACAGAGCTGCAGATATCCTGCTCTTCATATAGGACACCTATGACAGGTCACACCTTGAAAACGTTGCTGAATACCAACATTACCCTACATTTATGAGAATTTCCTTATGCAAGCCCTCCTTTATTACTGCTTCTTAAATGTGGGACCTAAACTGCAGCTGAAGAGCCAGAAGAAGAAATAAAATTCAACAAAGGGTTCCATGCTATTAAATGGAAAAAAATTCCCATAAATGATACCAATTTCTCTACCAATACCTGTTAAACAAGAGCTTGTCTTCTGCATGAGTTCTTGTGGAGCACTGTGAGTGATATATTGATCACATCCTTTGGACAGTCCAACAACAAAAGACAAAGCTGCTTTAAAAAGAAAAAGAGAGTCTTGTCTCTTGCCTACATGACAATATCTGCCACACGCATAATTTGTAAGACTCATTTCATAGTCTTAAAAATAAAATATCAAAGATACAGCTGGATCAGTGAGGGGTAACACATTATGAAATGGACAAACTCCCTCAGTGGAACAATCAATGGTTTCAATAGAACAATCTCATAATGGGGCTGGTAATTAAATAACAATGTCTGAGAGGTTTTTTCTTTTTTTCTTTTCTTTTTAATTTTTAATAGTAGAGCATCAGCTGCAGCATGGCTATTGCACGCTTTGCGACATGACGCACTTAATCCATCGAAAAAGTTTTCCTTATAGCTAATCCAGAGCAAAACTCTAAAGCCACAATAGCTAGGTATTTATTCTCCTGTTACAAAGGCATTTGTTCAGGAATGCATGGCTACCCAGCCTAGCTACAACTGCTCACTGCCTTAGGAGAAGTAGCCTGCATCCATGTATAAATATTTGGAAATGTTTTCCCTTTGCAACACTGTGTTGCCTTGGCATTATAACTGTGTTTCAGAGCTGTATTCTAAAATACAACTTCAATTTACCCACTGCTTACAGTTCATTGGTCTGTAATTCTTAATATCCCTCTATTTTCCACCGATTTTAATTTTAGTTGCTATTATTCAAAGTTCATTTTCAATGCCCTTTTGATTGTGATTTGTTTCCAATGTGACAAGAAGCATCAGTGCTGTTTCTGATGGTGACTTTATTGGAGTAAAAACACCTCAAAAAACTTCTAAAAGAGAAGCTACCAGAAAATCCTCAGACAGTAACAACTTGTGGTCAGTATCACGATGAGCTGCATGTGAACAGTCAGTCTGGAGGTGACAGGATTTGTATCCAATTACTAATCCCCTGAGCCATTCACCCCTTGAAAGATAAATTTCTATAAGCTGATCCCTTAACCCATCTCCAGCTGGTAATGCTGTTGCATTCCAACAGTAACCACAAAAAGGGAAACACCTTACTTAAATCTCCATGATACACAATAGTAATGTTGGAAAGTCCCCAAGTCCTCCTTTCTCATCTACTTCATACAAGTTTTGAAAATGGCAATTTTCAAGTGACAAAAACAGCAATCACTATATGAAGCTATTTGGTTTAACCTAAACATTCTGTCTTCTATACTTCAAATGCACAAAGAAGCTTTCAATGTACAGATTTTTTCCTTGTACTGAACAGAAATCCATGTTGATCTAAAGGACAGATGAACTTCTATGCCTGCTGTTGGGGAAAAAGATATCAGAAACGTTGCTGTAGAATATGTTCACCCTTTAAAAGAGTGCCAGTGTCAGGCTGGGCAATTAGCCAGTTAAGTGTGAATAAGATCTGCCAGGAAGCTATTTTATTTTTGCCTTGGAATATCTGTGTATCTGGGAGCTGGTGTGTGTGTTCATGCATCAGCACAATCTAGTTGCTCATGCCAGGTTTCCTTATCAAGCTTTTCTGCCTCTCTGAACTTTCACATTCCTGTAATACAAAATGGACACATGTCTGCTGATAATATCAACATGCCAACGTTTACAAGGAGAGATTCTTTGTAACTAGATATAAAGTAGCCTTCTTTTGTGTTCATTACATGACCCTGTCTGTGCACACAGTAATAGAAGAGCCATTCGTGGGTAGAACACCCATACTGCAAGCGCTTGGAGATGTTAAAAAGACAACAGATGCAGAAGGAATTAGCATCTGATCACAATAGCCCTGCCTAAATACTTGCCTACAAACTCCATTTTTACATACTATCTGAAGGAGGTTCTCTCTTCTTATAGCAGACCAGGATCAATGGGGTGCTGAGAGCATCCTGTTGTCTCTTTAATTTAGATCTCATGCTTTGTGCAGAGGTGTACACTCATCTAGGAAATTCCACTTGGAAATGAATAGGTACAAAATACATCTAACACAATCTGACTGGGGCTACTGGCTAGAAAGCCTGAAGAGATAATCACATTTCAGAGAGTTCATCCTCCTTGTCCAGAGTAAAAAATCCTGGACATTGTTTCCTTTTCACCAACTACAAGCCTTTCTCTTAATTGCACAGCAGAAGTACAACCATTCCAAAGAAGACTTGACACAGTCATTCAAAATTAAAACCACTGCAAAAGAAGATATACACAATTTACAAATCAAAACCAAGCAGTGCCAAGTACAAACAGAAGTATGAAAAACCCCTTTCACAACATTTCAGAACGCAGATATTACCTGCCAGTGGAGCTTCCTTCTTGAATACCTATTAGAGAACTTCACAAATCTTAACAGCACTGACACCTCAGTCAGAATTTACTGTCGCATATGCTGAATAGACATCCTGCTTTTCAAGAAATGTGTTTAAGCAGCCCTGAGGTAAATTAGTGTATTTTGTAAAACTGTGAGTATGTTTAAGGGCAGCAAAGGTTAATTACCCACTATCACGGCCTGTAATCAGGGGTTGTGGAGGAAGGTTAGGTACAAGGTGGTAAATACGGCACCAATAACCAACCTCAGATGCTCGGCTATTAACTCTCTTCTATCACAGCATTGTGTACATGAAGCATATGAGTGATAAACGTTCTTACGTTGGTATTCACAGCCAAGACTGCATTTTTTCCTAATAAATCGCACCAGTCTAAAGCTTAGGAAAGCTGTGCCTAGCTACAGTACCAGTTAACTCCTAGATTGGTCAGAACATGCAACAACTGCAGCGCCTGAAGGCAAAACTGGTACAGTAATACCCCATTACACACAATTTGTGCTTGTTAGTTCTGTGTGTCACATTCCCAGAAGCTGTGCTCGAGAGGAAACTGTCTGCAGGAGGGTCTCCACCTGTTTTCACCTGAGAAGGGCTGCTTTACTAAAAGATACAACTTCATCTCCATAGATCTTCTCATGAAGAGATGTTTAGAAATCTCACTCTTCCCTCTTCCGGGACAGAACTCAGCAGAGAAGGGCTCACCACCACCTACAAATCTTTGCCCTTTCTTTTCATACAGTCTGTGACAAAGGGGAAGGAGGGCTGGCAAGGACAGAAGAAAACTCTTTTTGAGTATTTTTCTGGTTGAAATGGAGATCCCTTTTTCATCATTCTTATATTTTGCTAACTATGTTTGTAGCTTTTACACTTATGGTTGGCAAAGAATTCTGCTTTTCCATTTCACTTTGGTAAGCAGAACACAGCACTAGCACTGGCTTGGTAGAGTTAATGGTTGGACTCTAATTTTCCAGCCTAAATAATTCTACCATTCTATGATTAATTTTTATGGTTTTTTAGCTGCAACACTAAAAATAGGATCATAAAAACATTCCGAAAGGATGTCTTTCATTACAGCAAGGAGTCAAATTAAATCAAAACTACTAATTTTAAAAGACCTTAGAAGAGCTGATATTTTTGTTTCCAATGTTTCTCTAAATTAATGCAAACCTACTTCCTCTGAAGAAGAGAGCAAACAAGTGTTGGTTTCACTACAGTACTACATGTGATCTAGATACGAGGGTCTAATCATAACGTGTTTATCACCATCGAGCATTTGGCTTCTATCTGATGTCCACAGGCACTTGTAGTGATAGCTGTCAAACTAAATTCCATCTCTGGCGTACATGAGCATAACAACAATGACACGAAATGGAGTGCGGGATAGAGTAACAACACAGCCTGGAATTTAGCCCATAGTAAAGAAACAATCAGATTCATTATCGACCTCAGTGATGGAGGTTCATGCTTACTGTGGCAGAATATCTCAGCAGTCATCAAGCTTCATGAGGCTTGTTTCCACTAAAGGTGCTAAAAATTGATTTAGAAATACTGTACTCCCTTCCCTTCTCCTTCACCATTTCAGATATCAGGAAAATCCTCAGTCAAGCAATGGATGTTGCTGGAGAGGAGGGTCTGAATGGAAATGACCCATCCTGCTCAGATTTCAACCACTTGTTCCAGTGCTATTTAAGAACAAGCATATCACAAGTATTATGTATAAAAAAAGCATCATCTTACTCTCTTTCAAGGAAAAAGGAACAGAAATTAATGGGGAAAAAACCCAAACAACAAAAAACAGATTATCAGTGACTAGGTTTCCAGTTCTTTTCCAAAGCTCTGTCTATAATCCATACTTTTAATATATTAATTTAATTTGACAATAACTTTATTTCCTTTTTAGTCTGCTCACTGTCCCTTTTCCATTACACCCCTTTTTAATTCTCCCTTGCACTGGAGATATTCCATAACTGTACACCCCAAGAGATTTTGCAGGTCTGCATCTATTTCTCAACCTTAGTTTGAGGGAAACCATGATTCTCAGATGCAAAGATGAATTTCTCGTCAACCCTTACAAATGCTGTCAGTGATAAAGGTGATCGTTTTAATGATTGAGGTGAAACAAGCCAACCAATCAAACAACTCCACAGCACAGAAAGACAAGAATATTGCTTGGCCACTTCTCACATTAGAAGAAAGTATGGATCAAGAAAGCATCCAGTAGCATGACCTGCAACAGCAGGGGATAAGAGAGTACTGGAACAGGCTGTCCAGAGAGATTGTGGAGTCTCCTTTTCTGGAGACATTCTAAACCTGCCTGGGCATGATCTTGCGGGATCTGCTTTAGGAGAATCTGCTCTAGCAGGAGGTTTGGACTAGATGATCTCCAGAGATTCCTTCCAACCCCTACCATTCTATGATTCTATGAAGTTACAGTCCTTCCATTTAAACTGGAGATTCATGTCTCCTTGACCGGCAAATGACAGAGTGTGTGTGATATACAGAAATCACTGGGGTTACCAACAGGGCAGAAGGTCTCCTAATCTTCACGACATTTCTGAAGAACAGAGTCCATTACTAGAAAACACAGGTACTAAGATTCACCTCTCTACTCAGATCACACTTTCCTAATTTAATAGATTATTAAGCTTTTATATATATATACATATATATAAAATTCATGGCAGTGTGTTTTTAACCCATCTTCTGCTGTTCACTGGTGAATGCTGAACATGTTAAAAATAGTAATTTTTCTGCAGAAACAAAGTCCCAAACCAATACCACCACTTCACACAACTAAAAGTTTCTCTATGAGGCAAAAGCAAAAGGTCACTGATTCCATTAGTTCACAGGGAGGCAATGGATGTTTGTTCAGACACCTCTTAATTTGGAGAGCAAGATGAGCAGATGTAACCAGAGACTGGTTGGCTTAAAAGTTATTTCAGTCTTCAATATACATTTGGAACTCAAAGTCAGTTAGATCTGCCTAACAAGTAATCAACCAGACACGCACAGATTTACATGAAGAACACCTGCCCAGGCTTCAGAGACAATCTAACACTACAGTGCAGTTGTTCAGCAGGAAACTGAAAAACTGAAAATAGAAATCCTAAAAAACAGTAGACTGCATGCCAGGAAGAAGAACACACCACTATGCTGAGCTGTATAAACAGAGACAAGTTAAAGGACATCTAACCTTTAAGTGCTCAAAATTAGTTACACTAAATCCTTCTTCTCAAAACTGGACTTCAAGGCCAGCTCCAGTCATCACAGTTTTCACCCCCTGTGGCTGGGCCAAACAGAACATTACGGTTCAAAAGCCCCTCCTCACACTTTGTTCTTCCTTAACCTACGCCCCGCAGGAGACAGATGGAGAACACACCT
>JAOXOE010032567.1:0-10912 GCA_028565055.1 Phoeniculus purpureus
GGATGGAGCCAGGCTCTGCTCAGGGGCACCCAATGATAGGACAAGGGGCAATGGATGTGAGCTGGAACAGAGGAGGTTCCGCATCAACATGAGAAGGAACTTCTTCCCGGTGAGGGTGACGGAGCTGCCCAGGGCAGTTGTGGAGTCATCACCTCTGGAGACTTTTAAAATCACCTGGATTTGTTCCTGTGCGACGTGATCTAGGGAATCCTTCTGTGGCGGAGGGATTGGACTGGATGATCTTTCCAGGTCCCTTCCAGTCCCTGATGGTCTGTGATTCTGTGATCCTGCAGAAGCTCCTTTCATATTTGCTTTGTGCCATTTCATAGCTGATGCCATCTCCTGGCACCTGCTTTAGCCTGGGGCTCCCTGGAGGCTCAAGGACACTGTGGCCAGGCGTTGGCCTTGTTTTTTCCAACGCCTTACAGCTTGATCTGGGCTGTGGCTTCTCACTCAGAGATACTCTGCTCTGCAACACAAGTTTCAAACCTACCTGTACCTGGAAAGTGTCAATCTTGCCTTGGATCTGGGTCTCTCACAAAGCTCCAGCAGGAGTGGGGAGGTGACTGTCCTTCTGTACTCAGCACTGGGGAGGCTGCACCTTGAGTACTGGGTCCAGTTTTGGGCACCTCAGTAAAAGGGAGACAGACAGGTGGTGGAGTGAATGCAGAGGAAGGCAATGGAGCTGGTGAAGGGCCTGGAGAATAAATCTGCTGAGGAGGCATTGAGAGAGTTGGGACTGTTTAGTTTCAGGAAGAGGAGGCTAAGGGGAGACCTCATCGCTCTCTACAACTACCTGAAAGGACACTGTAGAGATGTTGGTGCTGGGCTCTTGTCACAGGTCATTAGTGGCAGAACCAGAGGGAAGGGCTTCAAGCTGCAACAGGGGAGGATTAGACTGGCCATCAGGAGGAAATTCTTCCTGGAGAGAGTGGTCAGGCACTGGACTGGGCTGCCCAGGGTGGTGGTTGAGTCCCCATCCCTGGATGAGTTTAAAAGTTTCTTAGATGTGGTGTTGGGGGATCTGGTTTAGGGGTGACCTTGTAGAGTAGGGTTGATGGTTGGAGTCAATGATCCCAGGGGTCTTTTCCAACCTGAGTTACTCCATATATGTGATTCTACATGTGTGAGACTGAATGCCTTTCTCACATCGACTATTTCATGGTACACAGACGTCTCTTTCAGCACTGCTTTTTTTTTCTCAAAGATCACGGTATTCAAAGAACTTTGACTCCTTTTCGTAATTCTGTGTTAAAATACCTGGCTGTGCGTGAAACAGAGCAGAATCGTACGGCAGCTTGCATCGCATTGAGAGTATTTGCTTAAGAGCCTCGTGATTTACCAAGCCGCGTGTTGCCTGTGACTTGACGATCCGTGGGGAGCAGTCTCTCTGATTTAGTGTGTGTCCGCTCATCAAAGATGGATGGTTGCCACTGCGCGTCATAAAACATCACCTGACAAAACCAACTCCATAGCAAAATAATGCTGTCTCCAATGGGCCATAACTCCTCGTTTCTGCCCCCACCTTTCAGGAGCGCAGGCTGGCTCAGATTGCCTCAAAAAGATGTCTTTGTATTGGCAACAAACAAAGGACCAGTAAAGCTTTCGCCAGCTTTTCCTTAGTTTTCAAAACTGTTCTGAGAGCCAAGGAAGATGGTCCTGAACGACTTAAAACATGAAGGATTTAGGCTTCTTTCTGTGATAAATAGATAATGAGAATTAAGTCGCTAAATATCTTTGAGGTCCTGGGGTTTTAATTAAATCTTAGAGCTGGGGGCTGGATTTTTCCTTTCTGTCTGTCTTTTTATTTTCAAGTCACTCTTGAAGATGAAACGAATCCAATGCTGGTTTTGTAGGGTGAGGTTAGTTTCTTACAACAGTAAACCCAGTTGGCAATAAGGAAATGCCAGCCTGAGAAGAGAACTGCACTCATCAGCTGGGGCTGCCTGTTAAACCCCCTCTGATGAGGTGATCACGCTGAACAGGAGGCGCTTTTCTTCCCTCACTGATGACAGGGCTCAGTGGATCTGGGGATCTGTGCTGCCTTGAAGACCAAAGTGACACAAGATGTGTCTACACAACACACTACACTGTAGCAGGAGTGTGAGACACTTGTCGCTGATCCTTAACCAGTGTAGGAGAAGGGGTCCTCGTGGCCAGCAGGATGGCCAGGATCCAGCAGTGGGCCCTTGTGGCCAAGAAGGCCAACAGCATCCTGAAGTGGATCAGAAAGGGGGTGGATAGTAGATCAACACCGGTTCTGCTCCTCCTCAACTCTGCTGTGGTGAGACTGCATCTGGAATGTTGTGTCCAGTTCTGGTCCCCTCAGTTCAAGAGGGACACAGAGCTGCTGGACAGAGCCCAGGGCAGAGCCACAAAGATGAAGGGAGGGGAGCATCTCCCTGATGAGGAAAGGCTGAGGGAGCTGGGTCTCTTGATCTGGGAAAACAGGCGACTGAGGGGTGACCCCATTAATGTTGATAAATATGTGAAGGGTGGGTGCCAGGAGGATGGAGCCAGGCTCTGCTCAGGGGCATCTAATGATAGGACAAGGGGCAATGAGTGTGAGCTGAAGCATAGGAGGTTCCACATCAGTATGAGAAGGAGCTTCTTCCCAATGAGGGTGCCAGAGCCCTGGCAGGGGCTGCCCAGGGGGTTGTGGAGTCTCCTTCTCTGGAAACATTTAAAAACCTGGCCACATTCCTGTGTGACTGGATCTAGGTGATCCTGCTGTGGCAGGGGAATTGGACTGGATGATCTTTCGAGGTCTGTTCCAGTTCCTAATGTTCTGTGATCTGTGATTCATAGCCTTGCTCAACAACCTGTTTAGTCCATCCAGTTTTCATGGCCGTGCAATAACTGACTGTTAATCACATGCTGTACTGCAGTCAGGTGCACTAGGCTGCATGGACAGGCTGCTGAGGAAAAGCAGCAACAGCACAGGTAAGCCAGGTCACGGTTCAGCAAACATGACAGCCAAGCTAAACCCCAAAGATGAAAGATGAATGAATAGCAGCAACAAAAATATTGTTGATGGCAGTAATTACTTGTGTAACTGAAGGCACCGTAGTATTCATAACAAGCAGTTATTTCTAAGAAAGGACTTTTTAAAATGAATGAATTTTAATGAGATTGGAAATAAACTGCTAGTAAGAAGCATTAGAGGAAAAAAATCCCTAATCTTCTCTGTCTTCAATCTGCAAACCCATCATGCAGAGCTCTAGCTGAAGTCCTTGGGTTGTTGTCTTCTGAAACCGGCAGAATTGATGCTTTCACCTGTCAGCTTGCTAAAGAAAACCTCCACAAAACTGAATCACATTCCAATTGGTCGCTCTGTGCTTTAAAGTTGATTTTTAAGAAATCCATGTGGTCATTAAAAGAATTATTATTGCTAATAAATCTTTCTTTCCTCAGCGTCCCTGCTTTCTTGGGACTTCTGAAGCACAAATTACAAATACATTTTGGTTCTTCACCCTAAAATTTTCCTGTCAGTCTGTTGAGCCAGCAGTGTGCCCGGGTGGCCAAGAACACCAACAGGATCCTGGCTTACATCAGTAATACCGTGATCAGCAGGAGAAGGGAAGTTATCACACCCCTGTGAGGCCTCACCTCGAGTACTGTGTTCAGTTCTGGGCCACTCATTACAGGAAAGACATTGAGATGTTGGAATGTGTCCGGAGCAGAGCTACCAAGCTCATGAGAGGTTTAGAGAACCAGTTGTATGAGGAGAGGCTGAGGGAGCTGGGCAAGTTTAATTTGGAGAACAGTAGGCTGAGGGGGGACCTCATCGCTCTCTCCAACTACCTGAAAGGAGGTTGTAGAGAGGTGGGTGTTGGTCTCTTCTCCTTAGTAACTACTGACAAAATGAGGGGCAATGGCCTAAAGTTGAGGCAGGGGAGGTTTGCATTGTCCATCAGGAAGAAATTCCTTACAGAAAGAGTGGTGAGGCACTGGACTGGTCTTCCCAGGGAGGTGGTTGGGTCGCCATCCCTCGAGGTATTTAAGAAACATGCAGACATGGTGCTTCACGACCAGCTACAGTGGCAGGCAGGTAGGTAGGGGGTTAGTTTGTGTTTGTCGATCAATCAGGTGTTTAGGGATTCAGGTACTTAGGCTTTTGCTGTTGTGAGTATGGCTGGACTCAGTCCTTTCCTGCCACGACTATTCTGTGATTCTGTGTTAATTCCAATCCAAAGGTCATTGTCCTGCAAAAGCAGCGTGGCAAAGGCAGCATGTTTAAGCAAAATCACTTTAGGCTTTGGAGTTACGCAAGAGTGGGGAAACAGAGATACCTTTCCAGCACAGTATTTCCTGCCGACGCAACATTATCAGAACAAAACCCCAGACCCTCTGTTTGAAGTTGGCAAAGATCTTTCCCAGATTTAGAAAACAACACAGATTTGAAGTAAAATGGTAGTTTGAACAGCGTCAGTGTGTATCCTCGTCCAGAAACATCACTTGTTTTTGTAGTCTTAAAAGTGGCCTCGTGAGTCGTGCTGATTGCGCAATGCATGGACTATGCAAACTGAAAAGCTCTACCCAGGTACAAAGCTGCCGCTTCTGTCAAAGTTACCCAGGAGAGCTCCCGACAATTCACCCTCACTTACTGTCTTTAATGTTTAGCCCTATGAAAACAGTAAGTGCCTAACACTATCAGCTCAGCACAGTCAACATAAGAAGCACTCAAACACTCCCCATCAGTCAATTCCCTGACGCTTCTTTAACCATGCTGCACGTTAGAGTACTCTGCGTTCTGAGCCTTCCCCTCCCTCGAAATGTCCAACTGTGTTGTTGGGGTCTTAAAAAGCAAGACTACAAAATATGGAAAGTGATAGAAGAAACACAAGAGCGTAAGAAGCTCTGAAAGCTAACCATGCCTTTGATGTGATACTAATGCCATCAAAAAATAATCCAGCTCTTGGTCGAACACAGAACTATTGCTGGTTTGCTTGACACATGTGAACAGGCTCTTTGAACCAAAACTGTGTGCTTCGGCCCCTTGTACACGCCTTCACAGGCAAATAATACAGATACACGAGTGTACGCCAGCATGCAAATGCATTTATGACAACTTGCACTGATTGTGTCCACTTTCTTTGGGTGCTCCTGAAGGCCAAGGCATCATAAGTCACTGATTTTGAGGTCTCCACGCTTACAGGTACATTTCAGCACAACTCATATCCACAAGGGTTTTAAGCCTGAGAAAAAGCTCCATGAGCACACCTCTGCATATGAAGTGACTAGCAGCTGGAGTTGAAGGGAAATGCTTTTAAACTTGGCAACACAAGCTAAACAAGAACGGAGATGACAGCCCAGAAAACGTAAGGTGTTCTGGCACTGGATAGTTCACAGGCAAAAACTCTCCTGGGAACTGGTTGAGACTACTCACAGAGACTGAAGGGAAAGTAATGGACAGCTCCATATCCAACCAGACTAGGACTAGTGAGGAGAGGCAGCAGCACCGCCCTGCCTAGTCACTTTAGTCACTCAGGAAAAACCCACTTTCAACTACTAGTTTTTTATTTATTCTGTGTTGCTAGAGCCAGTGCAAAACCAGTCCAGAGATCAGCTCTCCAGTATAGGCCTCCACTGCATCCCTGTAGAGGACACTGCTGCCAGGACGTGCCGCACAGCCAAAGGTTTTACATGTTTGATGTCCTTAAGGGTTGTCTGTTCTCCAGAACAATTTGTGACTGCTTTTGTTTGGGAGGAACAAAGTATCCACAGTGAGGAGCTGGCTGGAACACAGCTGGCCCCAGGCACAGAGGACACATAAGCATCTTTCAAATGGCACAGAGCATCATTTGCCAGCATATTGATGCTACTATCTGTGTAACTTGCCTATTAGGAGCCAATTTTCCTATAAATAAAGATTTATATCATGGGGAATTTGTAAAACACCCTGCGAGGCACCACTGTTTTGGGGGAGAGACAGAGAGAGAAGCCATTATAACATGTGAGCAGCAGTGGCTACGTGGAAAAAACGCACCATATGTTCCACATCTCCCTCTGTGAGCTCTTTCTGTAAGGAACAACAGCTATGAACAAGCATGTCCAGAAGCAACCAGCACATACATAATCTGCTCTTAGAGGCTGAAGGATTATCGGTGTGCCTGACAGTAGCTGGGACACTGTCACCTAGGGAACAGCCAGGAAATCGTCCAGGGCCACTGCCAATTATCAGAAAGGACTTCCTCGAGCTACAAGTGAAACTCACCTTCCCGTAACCAGGTAGGGAGGATACCTGTAACTCGTGATAGTGCAGACACCGCTGCCCCAATGAATTAATGTTATTTGAACAGTATGAGGCAAGTATTGTTTAAACTTACAGGTAGGGTTAACCCAAATCATTGAACTCCCGGTGCATGACAGAAACAGAAGGGTCAGAAGTTCAGAATGCAAGCAACATCTGATGTTTCTAGACACCTCCCCTATTTAATCAGAGCGTTCTTTAATTGCCATTCCATAATAGCCGTTACTCATGCTAAACTGCAATCAAAGCACAGTCATATCTGCAATTTCAGAGCAGCCTCTTTCAGTGTATTGCCAGGCAATCTGGAAAAAGCTGAAAAGAGGAACACACCCTAAAAAAAAAAAAAAAAAAGGCTGTTGCACTAACAGACTAAGTCCAGTTTCCCTGGAAATAACTGTGGAAACACCCTAAACTAGATACAGAATTAACTACGACCCAAAGCATTGTTAGTTGACTACAGATGAGACAGTCATGTTTTCACTTTCCTTTTTTTTCCTGAAACCAAATCATAATCAGATTATGTTTTCAAAAACTGGAACCACCGGCTGGACAACATCAGGATGAAGACCTAGACTTTGGGGGTTTTTTGGAAATGGAAGTCCGGACCCTATCACAGAATCATCATGGCTGGAAAGGATCTCCAGCATCATTCAAGTCCAGCCCTTGGCCCAACAGCTCCCTAACCCCTAGACCATGGCATCAAGTGCTCCAGCTACTCGCTTTTTAAACACCTCCAGGGATGGGGACTCCACCACCCCCCGGGCAGCCTCTTCCAGCGCCCAACCACTCTCTCAGGGAAGAACTTCTTCCTAAGATCCAATGTAAACCTCCTCTGATGCAACTTGAGGCCATTTCCGCTCGTCCTATCGTCAGTGTTTTGGGAGAGGAGACCAGCACCAGCCACACTACAATCTCCTTTTAGAAGGTCTCTTCTCAGCCTCCTCTTCTCTAGACTAAATAACCCCTGCTCCCTCAGCTGCTCTTCATAGGGCACACATTATCATTGTGGAGAAGCTGAAACCAAAGAGTAGTCCCTGTTTGAGAAGGATGGAGGAGCAGATCTGGATTTGAGAGCCAAACTCCCATGAGCAAGTCCGCTGGCATTAAACTGTTGTGTGGCCCCACTGCCTTTCACAGGGCTGCCCTGGTTTAGGTTATCTGAGAAGCACGTTCTGCAGACTGCCTGATTTTCTGAGGAGCTTGCCAAGCCACTGAGCGTAAGTTTGGTACCTTTATTAAACCATAGGCAAAAAAAATCTGGGCAGCTAGCATTTATTTTGCTCAGATAAACCCTTAAATCTCTTTGTGACAACTCATTGTTTTGTTTAATCTTTGCAGGCATAAGGCCACCTCTTGCTTGTGATTAGTGCTGGGGTAACATTTGTACCTTGCCACCACATTTCCCTCCCTGTCTGTCTGGTACGTGAGCCACCGCATATTCGACCTGAATGCTCAGTTCTGACAGCACTAAAACAGACAAGAAAACTTAAAAAACCCAACCCCAAGCCCAAACCAATCCTCAAGCCATATTTTTGACCTCCTGAACCCTCCAACCAACTTAATCCAGCACAGGATCGTGTGTTGTGCTGATTACCCCTCAAACAGAGAACTGCCCCTGTATGCCTAACTGGGCCTGTGCTTTCAGGAGTTCCACCTCGTTAACAAACCAAACTTGACTAAGCACGGAATTATCGGCATTTCCTCTTATCTCATGAAGAGGCCACTTGGTAATGGCAGATCTTTCACAAGACCTTAGAAAAGCCAGGAGCGAAAGCTGTCCCTCAACTACGCCATGGCGCCTGCCTGCACGTCTGCTCTGCTGTACCATTCCCCTACAAAACTGAAGGGCCTTTTTCTTTAAGCCTCTTTCCAAATGAAACACTGGGGCATTCAGCACGGCTCCAAGACTGGTTAATATTAGTTTGGCTACACTAGCTCTCTTTCAACAAAGGAGGCTCTCAGCCCAGGATACCCTTGTTCCAGCAGCAAGTGGACAAGGTCTTTTGTGTTAACATGGGCTCTTCCAGCCATCACGGCCTTAGATTCCACATCAGAAGTCACAAGCATGAGTGGTCATCATCTATCTTGTCTTTTCTCCTCTGAAAGAAACGCACAGACTCAGCTAGATGTGGTTTTGGGAGCAGTGAGCAATTTTAGGCTCCCGTGCCCGCCTTAATTACACTCAGGCTTATCACAGAGGACAGACAGGCAACAGTGACCCTGGGTGTGATGTTCACTATGTGAATGAAATTTTGTGTTCAAAGCTGAGTGAACAGTAAGGTCCTGCTCCCCAGAGCACCCCTGCTCCTGTCGTGCCAAGCCACCACCTGATTCTTGTACTCAATTTCAGAACTGCTGGAATGCAGAGTAATCCACCAGCTTCCTACTCTCCTCATGAATGACCCTTTACTCTGAAAGGACTACTTTGAGTCGGGAGGGAAGTTGTTCACTTAACACTTAAACAATTCTCATCAAGATGAAAAGGAACTTCTTCCCAGTGAGGGTGACAGAGCACTGGAAGAAGCTGCCTAGGGGGGTTGTGGAATCTCCTTCTCTGGAGAAGGCAGGTTGAAAACCTGCCTGGACATGTTCCTGAGCGACTGGATCTTAGATGATCCTGCTCTGGCAGGGCGACTGGACAGGATGATCTTTCGAGGTCTCTTCCAATCCCTAATGTTCTGTGATTTGGAGTAATTACATCACTCCACTTGGACAATGACACTGGGAAAATGACCTTTGTCTATCAGCCCCGATAAAAATTTCCACATAGAATTCCAGCCTTAATCTGCCATAGAAGAGCAAAACAGATTTGGAACCACTTTATGTCTTTTATTCTTTTCTATTCTGCCTCCTTCACCACAGCTTTTAAAGTTAATAGAGGCTAAATGCTAACAGTTGTGCCAACCCTGTCTACGTGCTGAAGATAATACATTTTCACGTGAGGAAAAAAATATGTCTGTCATACCCTGATACTCAATAGCTGATACTTCATACTTCTCAGTTCAACTGAAACAGGAACAAAAAGACCTTCAGAGCAAAAAGTAATCAAATACTCAACGAATTCTCATTAAATTCAGACTGAGCAGAAGGGGAGCACCTACGAAGCCCCCCCAAAACCACAGTGGGATATCACAGAAGGAGGACTTACTGAAGGGAATATAAATGGAGACTGTGACTCACGTAACGGTAGTTTGGAACTGGGAGTAGGAAATGAGCTTTTGGTGAATCACACAGCAAATCTGTGATTTTATTTCCTTCACAATTTCTATTTGGCTTAGGTAGGATTTCACCCACTTTAACCATCAATGCATACACCCAACAGAAAAGAGAGAGAGAGGTGGAGATCACAAACCAGATTCGAGGAGGAGCACAGGAATGAAAAGCTGCCATTGTTCTGGCATTTTATCACCACTTTCATCTCTGTCCATAGTCTGTTTTTATTGCTCTGCTTTCCACAGAAGTTAATGGCAAAACCCGCAATCAGTTTCAACAGGGCTCTTGGATAGGAGAAATATTTGTAACTTCTATGTGGTTACAACAACATGCCGACAACACACTGGGACGGCCTGGGATCCCTCTCTTGTTTGAGACATCTGATGCAGAAACACAAAACTGCCAGTTCCTGCACTAGCACAGACGGCTGCGTTTCCAGATTCACAGAGCTACAGGGATTTGCATCAGTTAAGAACATCACACAAATCATTTCACTGTTTTACCTCTGGCAACAAATCACCCCCAGGGTGTTCAAGACAACTGCTGTCCCATGTGAACATACCTACTAATGAGAAGTTTTGTTCACTACTTCAGAGCCACAGAAAGTGCACCAGAACTGCCCCTTTTTAAACAAAACTATGCTCCAGAGATTTCTGTCTGGCTTAAAAACCAGTTTCTTATGCACAGTTAATAAACAAATATCACAATCTAAATAGGAACCGAACAGAACAGACTAGAACACCTGAGGGAACAGCTCAGAGTTGTAAATTTTCATAGTTATTTCAGCAAGGAGCCAAATCCAATTTAAACGTTTACTTTTTCAACTCTGCCAGCACTGACCACCACAGCAGAAATACCTCACCCTCTGCTCTTTTAATCTGCCTTCCGCAACTTCACGAGCATTAAACCCCATAACCAACAAGGGTAAGTTTCTGGAGATTCTGAAGATATAAAAAAATGTCGGAGCTTTTTGAACGAGAAGCAGGAATTTGGGACAAAACATTGTCTTCAGCAGCTATGGGATTAGATAAATCTGGTTTGTTTCTCTAGCATTTAATCTCATTTAATCTTGAGGCCCGGTAACACGTTATCTACCGGTAAAGACGGGGGTTGCCACACTGCCTTGAGCTGCCCTTTGAAACAGGGCAATACAATATAACTTCATAGACCTCACTCCTCACTGTTCATTCTGAAGGAAAGACGTTTCCCAAGAACTTGCTGTCAAGTGTTCTTCAAGATCTGTGTTGGGGTTTGTAGGATTTTTTAGTCTCAAGACTGGGAGAGACTGGGAGTGAAAGTTCTGAATACTTTTCAGAGTGCCTGGGTTGAAGTACATCCTTCATAAACAACTGTTCCACAACCTTCTGCAAAATCTGTTTCCATGGGTTTGCCAGACATCATCTAGCACAAAATTAAAGCATGGAGACAAAGCTAGATAGTTTATGT